>JAVJIF010017640.1:0-107386 GCA_038442645.1 Agave tequilana
GCACTCACTTTTAAAATAATGTTTTTAATTATATATTACATATATAGATGAAAAGCCTATAACACTTTTTATTTTTTTCTCTCTCATTTTCTCTCCAAGAGTTTCAACATTTTCTTTCTTGATAGAATGGCTGAGATAAGGCTCGGTCGTCTTCTCATCTTGCTAAGAACCATTGCGCTTCTCTTCGGGAGTGAACACTTCCGTCTCCTCATCGTTCACCCTCACCCGAATGTATCTCTTCCTTGTTCACCCCCTTGTATGACAATAACTTCATGTCCCTTTGCACCCCTCTATCGTCGAACCATCGCCCGATGAGAGGCTTGTTGTGGAAGATGGCCCAATCTAGGTCTGAGGCGTCAATCTTGTCAGAGAAAGAAGCAAGGGGTAGGGCCCACTGTTGGGAGTTTGGGGCCACGCTGGAGTGTGTTTTCGGCTTGGTGCCGCCTTTTCGATATTCTCTTCGCCGCCAACACGTGTCAGTATGATTCTTCTGTGGAGATTGGTGGCAGTCATAGCCGCTAGCGCAGAAAAATATGTAATATAGTATTATTTCCTGATACGGACGGATTCTACATAAAATATAAAATTGTTTTCTTGATTTCTTTTATCTTTCAACTTTTGAAGTTGTCATATTTGTTGGAGAAGAGGTTAACTTCAAGCTCAAGTGAGAAGAATATAGTGTGAATGTATGCATGATGGGTTTTCTCATTGTTTGCTCTTTTTGGATTGGAAATTCATTTTTCTCAGTATTTATAATATTTTAAATTTTTTGTGTGTTGCGATATAGAGCAAATTATGATAGAACGAATATTTTGAGAAGTTTTAAAAGTATATAGAACAAATTATGACAACTTGAAATTGATAACTGGGTAAAAAAAAGAAGAGTGGGTGTAGATAGTAAAGAGGGTGGGTGAGTAAAATTTCTCTTATTCATATTATTCATAAAGTATATTAATATACCAGCAGCGGTGAAAACCAAGCGAGTTCCACTGCTGAGCGACGAGAATGAGAAAAAAGCAGAAGGGGAGTAGGAAAAACAGGGAGGGGGAAGAGGCTGGAGGGGAGAGAGGAGTAGGGGAAGAGGAGGCTGGGGGAGGGTGGAGGGTGGCTGTGTTGCTGCTCTGCTGCTACCCTCTCGCACGCGCGTGGAAGAAGACGAACAAACGAACATGGTTCCAAAATTTGTCACGGGAGAAACCTCGCTTCACTCGGTTTTGATAAATTGATTACAATTACAAATCAATTAGGGAAATGCACTAATATACTCTAACAATGGGGTGTTTCAACTCGCTACCTTAAACTTTTCCCCTTACAACTTATGATGGGAGATTTTCACTCTCCCTGTTAAAATTATCTGCAAGTGCATGGGTGATTGATTGTAGCACTTGAGAGTCGATCCTTAGGGACAGGTGGTTCGTTAGTTTCTAACGCAATCAAGGTGAATTGATCAAAAGCTTAAAAGTTTGTCTGAATTACGTATCAATCTAAAGAAATCGGGCATCTATGGTTAAATTCCCTAATTAGCATCATATGGTCAATCTCGGTCTCTCTACTACTGGGTCATGAATCATCAAATGCCTATCTATGAAAGGTAACTACTTCTAGAAACTCCAATCTAAGCACATGTCATTATTCTACATTACATAATTCGTCAAAGAGTGAATAAAAATTAACTAACTAAATTAACGATAGAAAAAGTAAAACTCTAAGCACAAATTATTAATTTAAAATAGTTGACCTGTCAAATATTTTGATTATTCTAGAAATAAATATCCTAAAAGATCTAGATCGATTGATGAGTACGTGAAGCTCTCGATAAGAGATCTAAATTAATCCACATGAATTAAGTCTACGTTCATCTCCTAGATGCTCAGGGAAACTAGCTACTCATGTTTAAATCAGTAACGAGATAATCTAGCAAATAACACATAATTAAATAACTAAATTAATTAATAGAAATAAATCAATTATTCTAACTTAATTACACTAGAAAATAATCACATTAATTTAATTATTTAATTAAAGTAATTGAATTTATAAACAAACTAAAATACTCTAATTACCTCAATCAGACCTTCTTGACCTGCTACTGTACCTGTAGACGACCACGCTCGCCAGACCGCCTTGCGATGCTGTTTGTCGTTGCACGCAATACGAGGGGAAGATGAGACAAACGCCGCCGCTCGTTTGCGCCTAACGAGGAAGAAAACATCGCTTCCCTTCGCACGCTGCAGCGCGCCGTGTGGACCCCACAGCGCTGCCTTTCTCCTTCTCGTTCAGCGCGCAGTGGAAGAATAGTGAGCCCAACGCACCGTAAGATTCCATCCATTATCGTCTATACACACGAGCCATGAGAAGAAGTGTGGGCCTCACCTCCCGCTGCTTTTTGTCTGCGTGAGACACGAGACATCGGTCTCGTCACGCTCCACGAGACCGATGATTCAGCGAAGCGAGTGCTTTTTTCACGTGCGTGCACCGAGGTGAAACGAGCGTGTTTCTGCCCGCATGGACTAAGGGACGAATCAATGAATGAAGAGCCAGATCAAAAGCAAAGAGAAGAGCAAGAAGGCCGTATAATAATTTTCAATTAAAAATTCTAAAAAAAGTGGCCAAATATCAGGCTAACCCTAACATTAGATTGTTGAAGTTGTGGAGCCTGATTGCCAACCTTGACGGAGAATCGCCCTCGGAAAAGTATTACATAAGAAGAAGTGTGAGGCCCAGTCGCAGCGGTAGTTAGGAAGTCGGGAAGTCCATCCCGAATGACTTGGAGGCAGGGCCTCGGGAAGAGTCTCTCGAGGACTCTACCTCACTGACTTCTCGAGTAAAGGCGTACTACAAGCGAGTGTGGGTGAGCTTAGAGTTTCAAATGGAGACACGTTCAAATGTCTGCGGGATCACTCGGAGTCTTGGGAGGAATACTCCGAGTGATAGAGCAGAGGAACATCCCCGAGGCGCAGTGAGACGCAACAAATGCAGTTCATCTTGAAAGTTTCGTGATACAGGAAACTCAAGCCACATGTCAAGAGCAGTTTAGAAATGTCACAACGTGTAACTCTAGTTTTCTCTATAAAGGAGATGCGCCATAATTATGGTGACATGGTGAAAATTTAGAGCTATTGAAAAGAGCGGTTGTGAGGTCTTCTTTTTCATCTCTCTGTAATCTCTCGATAATAATGAATTTTAAGCGACTCTGTAGTTTTTCCCTGTTTTGTGTTTTTCACGTAATTTCTAGCGTTATCTATTTGTTATCTTTTAATAGATTGTGATCCTGCTTCTCCCTCTAATCTCATCCTTCTTGTTCATCGTCATCGTGAAAGTCCTTATCCCCCTTTTGGGTATATAAATGTTTAGACTATTCCACTTAAGATTAACTTTTGGGATGGTGCCTCAAGCCTTATAAGTGATATTAAAGGCATGCCCCAGACTTTGGATCGAATATGTGAAAGATTCCAGGAATGAATCGGGCCAGGCCGTGGGACAGGGGTAAGCTGCCGGTGGGTGGGCTGGCTGACATCCTCCCCTGCTGTGATGACATGGAGGCCCGAAAGAGGCTATTACTCTTTGTTCGAATGGGGATTGTTGAGCGTAGTGCGAACAAATAGTCCCACATTGGTTAGATTTGGGGATAGTCCTCGGGTATATAAGTGTTTGGGCTACTCCACCTAATAGGGTAACCTTTTGGGATGGTGCCAAACCTTATATAGATTGCATGTGCCTTTATAAGTTGTAGGGTTTTGGGATTTTTACAAATAAGTGCCTCAAAAGCACAACAATTACAAGACTATTAAATTCTGATAATTGCAAACAAACTGCTTCAGATCTCTTTTGCATTCAGGCTCCTGAACTTTGCAAATTATGTTTTAACCCCCACTGGACTCAAACTCCTCCGAATTGACTGCGGATTTCTTTGTTGTAGGTTTTCGGCGTAGTAGAGTGATCCTACTAACGTCAAGCCTCCTATCTCGCCTTCAATTCCTTTTGGCATGCTTTACAGTCTTTAGAGTGTGTTTTTGTAGTCAGTCTTTCCCTAATACATAAAATACTAAAAATACCCGAGTAGCATTATTTATACAAATAATAGATAAATATGAGCATCAAAATGGTATAAAATCATGATAATCATATACCCTACACATATCTTTTGCTAGTCCTCGAGCAAAACTAATAAAACGAAAAAAAAACTAACCTAACTCATTTTCGTAGGAATCACGGTTGCACTTAGCACGTGCAACAATCCGTTAAACTCCTAGACTACCCTTAGAGGACGAGTGTTGTCTCGTGAGGAGTTACAGTGAATATGCCCACAAAATTTCAGAAAGACAAGATTAAGAAATAAACAAATGAAAATAAGGATAACAAAAAAAGACAAATATTTTTTTTACTCAAGTCAACTAGCTAGTAAGATGCTAAGTTTCCAAGAGCGTCATTTTAAGATCATTCTGAATTGAAGAAGTCAAATAATCTATAAAATAAAGACCTGAATCCTAAGTTTTACACCACTTATCCTAAGTTTCAGATCCTATGGCCTTATGATCGTGATGTAGTTCTTAAACTTGAGAAATATTAGACCCCAACTTTCATACTTCTTTTGTAAATATTTTTTTTCCTTTTTTTCTTTTTTCCCTTTTTTAATATTTTTTACTATCTTTCACATAAATACCAAGATTTCATGAGGCCAAGGCACCTAGCTAATTGATAATCAAATTGTTAGGTTTTTAAAGCATCTTGTTCAATTAGGCTTTCTTAGCTACCCAAGTAACGAGCTTCAGTCAATGCTCCCAACCAGATTGCCTTAGAGCATTAGGTATAGAAACACCCCTATGGACTTAATTGCTAGAGCAATTGAAGCCATAAAATAAGACTTAATAATTTTTCGTTTACCACATTTTTTTCGAAGTATTTCAGTTGTAATTACTATCCCAAGCCTAGGAACTATATGTAATCAACTAGAGAAGGGGGAGAATAGGTAATGGCTAATCTAATGGTCAATAATGCAGAATTAAAAACTATTTAATGCAAACTAAACTTCTTAAACTAAACACCACATATAACACAAGTGTAGCCGGATTCCCCGTGAAGGGCTCTGGACTAACTCTTCAAGATTCCTCTAAATAAGAGTTGAGGTGCCGTGTTGACTCTCTTGGTTAAATACAAGTGTTAGCGTTACAATCCCCAAGCATATAACAATTAAGCACACAAGTATATCAAGCATATAAGATGGAAACAATAAAAGCATGCAAGATATAAACAAGCAAGAGATAGAGAGAGCAATCGCAAACACGAGAGATTTGTTTCGAGGTTCGAGCACACTTGCTCTACGTCCCTGCCTTCAACACTATGAAGGATTTCCACTAAAATCGATCCCACCGGATCACTTGGTGCCGCAACCCTACAAGCTCTTTGGACTCTCTAGTCCCTCTTTTGTTCCCGCAAGAACACACCGCAAGTTCACTAGCTCGCCGAGGCCGCACCTCAAACACCGAGTTCACACACGAACTCGAAACACCGCGAACCCTCAAGTCCGCCTCCTCAAATTACAAGAAAGAACTCTTGGTGATCTAAACACTTTGATCACCAACAAACACTCTCACAATAACACTCCTATAGGATGAATATATCAATGGATAGCTCAAGTGTTTGTGAGAAAAACAAGGATGGAATGTGTGGTGAAAAATACAAGAAAATCACTTTTGAAAACTCTTGATAAACTCTCCTTTTGAATGGAAGTATTTGGCTCTAAAACAAGTGGAGAAAACCTCTTAAAAGAGTTGGAAAAACTGGCTCAAATCCACTTAAAATCTTGTAGAAAACAGCCCCCAAACCCCAATTTATAGGGCTACAAAAAACTAGCCGTTGGGGCATTTTTCAGCCCTGGTGGCTGGCGGTCGACCGGCTCGGTCGACCGCCAACGGTCAGAAATCTGACCGTTGGAGCCTCGGTCGACCGGCCCGGTCGACCGCTGCCTGGAACAGAGAGCAGAGCTCTCTGCCGGTCGACCGGCCCGGTCGACCGGGGCTTTCCATAGAGCAGAAGCTCCCTGTCGATCGACCGGGTCGGTCGACCGGTCGGTCGACCGGCCCTCCAGCAGACTTGGCGTGCACATTCTGTGCACGTCAGTCGACCGCGCTCGGTCGACCGACTTCAAGCTCGGTCGACCGACAAAAGCCTGGTCAGGTCAGTTTTAGGGATTTAAAAGTTATCTTTTTAGCTTAATAAAATCCAATAAATTCACGAAAAATCTACAAAAATAGTTTCAATATTATACTTTGATAATCAAACATGTTTGAGCAAAATCAAGACATGTTACAAACAATTTGAAGTATTTTTGTAACTTAGAAATTTTAGCTAAAAACAAAATCTGTATTTTTTCAAAATAGATTTTTCCAAAACTTCTCCAAATACAAAAACAAGATATTTTAAACTCCTTTAAAGCATAGAGTGTATGGATATGATCCACTACACATACATGGTGAAATATCTATGTTTTCGACATTTAACTCTAAAACGGTTTTTTGTTAAAAGCACATGTATATATGAAGTTCAAAAACCAAACCGGTATTTTTCAAAAAGAAGACTCTTTTGTATTTTTCCAAAATAATTCTTTATGAAAAACTTATCTAAATCAAGAGTGTGTGTGTGTATAGTATACTTGAGCATCCACCAACTATTCTATCCTTTACATTTTAATCTAAAACAAAATCTTATAAAATAAACCTAGACTCAAGTCTTGATCATGAAGGTCTTCACTTGAAGTCTTCTCATCTTCTTGACTTGGTCCAAACTTGATCCAACGAGTTAGACTCTTCTTGAGTATTTGATGTGGTCTTGATGCACAAGCTCTTGAATCAAACTGTGCTAGCTCCAAACTTGACTTTAAATCCTTTATTGAAGCTATGCACTTACTAAGATCTTGATCACAAATCTGAGACTAAATAAACACAAGATCATTAGTACTATAACTACATGAGTTGATCATCATCAAAACTAGAGTGATGGGCCTTTGGGCCAACAATCTCCCCCTTTTTGATGATGACAAAACTCATGGAGTTATATATGCATGGATTAAGTAAGTTTCAAAGAAGCTCCCCCTCAACTCATGCATAACAAATAAGCAATAAGATATGACAATGAAGCACATAAACTAACTAAGCATGTATGCAAATATAAGGAGATAAACATGCATAAACAAGCATAAAACTCATCAAATTCTTTTCTCCTTTTTGTAATACAAAACATATATGCATAAACATAAATTCTTCTCCCCCTTTATGAATAAAGTAAGGAAAACATGTATATATAAAAAAATACTTCTCCCCCTTTTTGTCAATCATCAACAAAGGGGTTAAAGTAAAAACAAAACGATGTTTTCCCCTTTTGTCAAAAACCAAAAATCAACAAAAAGGTGAAATCAAATCAACCAATAAAGAGATATATGTGATATACATTCATGAAGAGGAAGACGCTAAGTTAACTTCTCTACATATATACATTACATGAAAGAGGGATGACAAGCCCTAATTCACATAACACATAATATGTAATGCATAAGAGGAGATGTGAAGCTCCCCCTACACACGTGTACCGCATAAAGAAGAGTTGTCAAGCTCCTCAATATAAGATACACTCAACATGAATCTATATATAGAAGAGATGTTAAGCTCCTCTTGCATATAGGCAATACAAATCAAAACATTTTTAATTTACAAAATTTCATATTAAAACAAATTTTGAATTTTCCTCAATAAAACAAATTTTGAGATATCACTTGTAATCAAATTTTAAGATATCATATAAACAAAAATTTTAAAGTACCACTTGTAAATCAATCAAATTTTAAGATACCAATTGTAAATAACCATTACAAATTTTGAATTTTAATCAAATTAGAATTATATTGATACCAATTTTAAAAATAATGCATAAGCTTATTAAAATATCAATTGAGAAACCAATTGAAAATAAGGATTTGAATCAAGCTTAGCATAAACATACTTTGTGCTTTAAATATGTAAATCGATTTTAACTCAAGCACTAACAAAACATATATATTTATGAGAATGAAAATACCAATATGAATTGATATTATGGAAATTATGAAGCATACATATATAGAAAACAAAATATGAGTATATACAAAAAATATCAATTGAGATCAAGTATATAACTCATAACCTACCACCCTTTTATGGACAAGTAAAGGATTTTCAATAAGGTTTGTAAGGCATAATCGCTCATCCGTCCACCCATGACGGTGTTGGAAGGGTTTTTCAATAATAGGGTTTGAAAATATTTTTATTGAAAAACACTACCAAATGAAGAATAATAACCAGTTAAAAGTTATTTTTAAAAAACTAGTTAAAGATCCTTCAAAACATGAAACCAAATCATATGTATATCATGAAACATACCAAAAATACAAAATTCGACACTCAAGGTCCATAAAGCTCAAAGTGATCATGAAACATAGTCATGAATAAACAAATAAAGTGTGAGTGTACAAAAGTCATGTAATTAGCATTTTCTATGAAGACAATCAATGAAGCTCAAAACAAACATGAATCTTATTTTTATCAAAACAAATCATGAAAATTCATTTTTTTATATAGAAGGAAAACATAAAAACAAACTTTTAGGTATATGTATGATTTATCCAATCCTAATAATATGCATACATATCTCAAATATAAAAAGAGTCCATAATGTAAATTGCATGAAGGCAAATGACTCATGGGGTATACATGTATATTTATTAGATTTGAATACAAAATACATATACATAAGTAAAACATGAAAAAATGACAAAACAGTGTGAATGAGAGAATCATCAAAACTAGGCTATACATGTGCATATAGTGAGTACAAATGAACAATGAAGTGCAAACATATATGAATCAATTTGTTGTTCACTATTAGTACATGTATATATCCAAGTTTTGATAAAAACTACATTTAAACTAGTATTTACCACATGAAGCACAAAACATAAAACATGAACATTTTAACAAACACTAAAACATGCTAAAGATCATCAATCATAAATGCAGTAAATAAAGTAGGAGTTTTTAGGGATAGTTACCAAACCAAAGAACTATGCTCTAAGTCTCCAAAATATGGTGGTCATCCCACCAAACCTCCTAGATAGCGGTGCATCAAATGTATGTCCGTCATGTCCATGTGCATCCACCACTAAGGCACCAATCCTCTCACGTTTTGTGAGAGCCCGCACCTACATCAAAAATATAAGGTGGGGATTTTGGTACCCATTTTCTTTTGGGTCCACGGGGGTTAGCATTTAATGGAACCCAAATATTTTTCTTAACAAAATTAATATGATGTAACTTATCAAAACAAAACTTTGCTAAATGACCTTTGCGGTCACAATGTGTACATTTGTACACTCTAAGATGCATATGAGTGTGGGTGTGGTCATGACGTGCAAAATGTGCATATGCACGATGTGGATGATGTGCATGAATATGTAGAGTTTGTTTCTTTTAAAACATGGACTCCAATCTAAGATGATTAAAAGCACATTTGCTCAAAGTTGAGCTCAAACAATCAATTTTATTTTTCAATTTTTTAATCTCATGTTGATTAATAGTGGCATGTAAAGCATGGTGAGATTGAGAATCATTTTTCTTATTCTTTTAGAAACTTTTTCTTTTTCTTTTTTAACAATTTTTCTTTTCAAAGAAGTGTTTTCATTTAAAGCAACTTCTTTTTGTTTTTCTACCAAAATAATTTTATTTTTCAGAGAAGAATTTTCATAAATCATTCAATTTAGAAAGCAAGGAAATATTTTCATTTTTTAAAGATTTATTTTCTTTTGAAACATTTTCAAAATTTTCTTGTAAAGAATCTTTTTCTTTAACATGCAATCAAATTTGTTTTTCATTTTCTTATTATCTTTTCTAAGTATGTCATATTTTCAAGAAGTTATTGACAAAAAGATGTAAGCTCATCATAGGACATATCAACATCTTCATCTACCTCGGATTCGGTAGTTACCTCAAGGGGGTTATCCCCTGGGACCATGTAGCACACGTTGGAAGTGTCACTTCCAACATCCGAGTCGCTCCCCACATAGTATTGTTCTTGTTCGCCAAGGGAGATCCAAGAGTTCCATATTATAAAAGCCGAATCAAGCTTAGAAACCCTAAATAAATAAAAATCATTTAGGGTAGATCTTAAAGCATGTAGGGCTTTTGAGTTAGCCTCAATATACTTGCTATTATTAACATATGAATCTTTAGTGGTAGCAAGATAACATGAATACTTAGGCCTTTGAGGTACAAAGACATCTTAACCTTCCAAGTTTGGATATTAAGAATGTCAAAAGTGGGAGGTGACATGAAATCCATGGTGTGTGTACAAATATTGTGATTAGCTAAAAAATGAGGATCTTTAACTCTAGATTGTATGACCCAAATCAAGAGCACTAGGCTCTGATACCAATTGTAATCACCTAGAGGGGGTGAATAGATGATGGCTAATCTAATGGTCAATAATGCAGAATTAAAAACTATTTAATGCAAACTAAACTTCTTAAACTAAACACCACGTATAACACAAAAGTGTAGCCGGATTCCCCGTGAAGGGCTCTGGACTAACTCCTCAAGATTTCTCTAAATAAGATTTGAGGTGCCGCGTTGGCTCTCTTGGTTAAATACAAGTGTTAACAAACAATCCCCAAGCATATAACAATTAAGCACACAAAGTATATCAAGCATATAAAGATGAAAGTAATAAAAGCATGTAAGATATAAACAAGTAAGAGATAGAGAGAGAGCAATCACAAACACAGGAGATTTGTTTTGAGGTTCGAGCACACTTGCTCTACGTCCCCGCCTTCAACACTATGAATGATTTCCACTAAAATCGATCCCACCGGATCACTTGGTGCCGCAACACCTACAAGCTCTTTGGACTCTCTAGTCCCTCTCTTGTTCCCGCAAGAACACACCGCAAGCTCACTAGCTCGCCGAGGCCGCACCTCAAACACGGAGTTCACACACGAACTCGAAACACCGCGAACCCTCAAGTCCGCCTCCTCAAATTACAAGAAAGAACTCTTGGTGATCTAAACACTTTGATCACAACAAACACTCTTACAATAACACTCCTATAGGATGAATATATCAATGGATAGCTCAAGTGTTTGTGAGAAAAACAAGGATGGAATGTGTGGTGAAAAATACAAGAAAATCACTTTTGAAAACTCTTGATAAACTCTCCTTTTGAATGAAAGTATTTGGCTCTAAAACAAGTGGAGAAAACCTCTTAAAAGAGTTGGAAAAACTGGCTCAAAATCCACTTAAAAATCTTGTAGAAAACAGCCCAAAACCCCCAATTTATAGGGCTAGAAAAAACTAGCCGTTGGGGCATTTTTCAGCCCTGGTGGCTGGCGGTCGACCGCCCGGTCGACCGCCAACGGTCAGAAATCTGACCGTTGGAGCCTCAGTCGACCAGCCCGGTCGACCGCTGCCTTGAACAGAGAGCATAGCTCTCTGCCGTCGACCGGCCCGGTCGACCGGGGCTTTCCAGAGAGCAGAAGCTCTCTGGCGGTCGACCAGGTCTGTCGATTGGCCCTCCAGCAGATTTGGCGTGCACATTCGGTGCACGTCGGTCGACCGCCTCGGTCGACCGACTTCAAGCTCAGTCGACCGGTCGGTCGACCGGCAAAAGCCAGGTCAGGTCAGTTTTAGGGATTTAAAAGTTATCTTTTTAGCTTAAATAAAATCCCATAAATTCACGAAAAATCTACAAAAATAGTTTCAATATTATACTTTGATAATCAAATATGTTTGAGCAAAATCAAGACATGTTACAAACAATTGAACTATTTTTGTAACTTAAAAATTTTGGCTAGAAACAAAATCTGTATTTTTCCAAAATAGATTTTTTCAAAACATCTCAAATACAAAAACAAGGTATTTTAAACTCTTTTAAAGCATAAAGTGTATGGATATGATCCACTACACATACATGGTGAAATATCTATGTTTTTGACATTTAACTCTAAAACGGTTTTGTTAAAAACACATGTATATATGAAGTCAAAAAACCAAACTGGTATTTTTTCAAAAAGAAGACTCTTTTGTATTTTTCCAAAATAAAATTCTTTTGTGAAAAACTTATCTAAATCAAGAGTGTGTGTGTATAGTATACTTGAGCAATCCACCAACTATTCTATCCTTTACATTTTAATCTAAAACAAAATCTTATAAAATAAACCTAGACTCAAGTCTTGATCATGAAGGTCTTCACTTGAAGTTTTCTCATCTTCTTGACTTGGTCCAAACATGATCCAACGAGTTAGACTCCTATTGAGTACTTGATGTGGTCTTGATGCACAAGCTCTTGAATCAAACCGTGCTAGCTCCAAAACTTGACTTTAAATCCTTTGTTGAAGCTACGCACCTACTAAGATCTTGATCACAAATCTGAGACTAAATAAACACAAGATCATTAGTATTATAACTACATGAGTTGATCATCATCAAACTAGAGTGATGGGCCTTTGGGCCAACAATCTCCCCCTTTTTGATGATGACAAAACTCATGGAGTTATATATGCATGGATTAAAGTAAAGTTTCGAAGAAGCTCCCCTCAACTCATGCATAACAAATAAGCAATAAGATACTGCAATGAAGCACATAAACTAACTAAATATGTATGCAAACATAAGGAGATAAACATGCATAAGTAAGCATAAAACTCATCAAATTCTTTTCTCCTTTTTGCAATACAAAACATATATGCATAAACATAAATCCTTCTCCCCCTTTATGAATAAAGCAAGGAAAACATGCATATATAAAAAAAATACTTCTCCCCCTTTTTGTCAATCATCAACAAAGGTGTTAAAGTAAAAACAAAACGATGTTCTCCCCTTTTTGTCAAAAACCAAAAATCAACAAAAAGGTGAAATCAAATCAACCAATAAAGAGATATATGTGATATACATTCATGAAGAGGAAGACGCTAAGTTAACTTCCCTACATATATACATTACATGAAAGAGGGATGACAAGCCCTAATTCACATAACGCATAATATGTAATGCATAAGAGGAGATGTGAAGCTCCCCCTACACACGTGTACCGCATAAAGAAGAGTTGTCAAGCTCCTCAATATAAGATACACTCAACATGAATATATATGTAGAAGAGATGTTAAGCTCCCTTGCATATAGGCAATACAAATCAAAACATTTTTAATTTTCAAAATTTCATATTAAAACAAAATTTTGAATTTTCCTCAATAAAACAAATTTTGAGATATCACTTGTAATCAAATTTTAAGATATCATATAAACAAAAATTTTAAAGTACCACTTGTAAATCAATCAAATTTTAAGATACCAATTGTAAATAACCATTAAAAATTTTGAATTTTAATCAAAATAGAATCATATTGATACCAATTTTAAAAATAATGCATAAGATTATTAAAATATCATTGAGAAACTAATTGAAAATATGTAAATCGATTTTAACTCAAGCACTAACAAAACATATATGTATGAGAATGAAAATACCAATATGAATTGATATTATGGAAATTATGAAGCATACATATATAGAAAACAAAATATGAGTCTATACAAAAAAATATTAATTGAGATCAAGTATATAACTCATAACCTATCACCTTTTTATGCGCAAGGTAAAGGATTTTCAATAAGGTTTGTAACGCATAATCGCCCATCCGTCCACCCATGACGGTGTTGGAAGGGTTTTCAAAAATAGGGTTTGAAAATATTTTTATTGAAAAATACTACCAAATGAAAAATAATAACTAGTTAAAAGTTATTTTGAAAAACTAGTTAAAGATCCTTCAAAACATGAAACCAAATCATATGTATATCATGAAACATATCAAAAACACAAAATTCGACACTCAAGGTCCATAAAGCTCAAAGTGATCATAAAACATAGTCATGAATAAACAAATAAAGTGTGAGTGTACAAAAGTCATGTAATTAGCATTTTTCATGAAGACAATCAATAAAGCTCAAAACAAACATGAATCTTATTTTTATCAAAACAAATCATGAAAATTCATTTTTTTATATAAAGATGAAAATCATAAAAACAAACTTCTAGGTATATGTATGATTTATCCAATCCTAATAATATGCATACATATCCTAAACATAAAAAGAGTCCATAATGTAAATTGCATGAAGGCAAATGACTCATGGGGTATACATGTATGTTTATTAGATTTGAATACAAAATACATAGACATGAAGTAAAACATGAAAAATTGGCAAAACAAGTGTGAATGAGAGAATCATCAAAACTAGGCTATACATGTGCATATAGTGAGTACAAATGAATAATGAAGTGTAAACATATATGAATCAATTTGTTGTTCACTATTAGTACATGTATATATCCAAGTTTTGATAAAAACTACATTTAAACTAGAATTTACCACATGAAGCACAAAACATAAAACATGAACATTTTAACAAACACTAAAACATGCTAAAGATCATCAATCATAATGCATGTAAATAAAGTAGGAGTTTTTAGAGATAGTTACCAAACCAACGAACTATGCTCTAAGTCTCCAAAACATGGTGGTCATCCCACCAAACCTCCTTGATAGCGGTGCATCAAATGTATGTCCATCATGTCCATGTGCATCCACCACCAAGGCACCAATCCTCTCACGTTTTGTGAGAGCCCGCACCTACATCAAAAACAAGATGGGGATTTTGGTACCCATTTTCTTTTGGGTCCACGGGGGTTAGCATTTAATGGAACCCAAACATTTTTCTTAGCAAAATTAATATGATATAACTTATCAAAAAAACTTTACTAAATAGTCTTTGCGGTCACAATGTGTACATTTGTACACTCTAGGATGCATATGAGTGTGGGTGTTGTCATGACGTGCAAAATGTGCATATGCATGATGTGGATGATGTGCATGAATATGTGGAGTTTGTTTCTTTGAAAACATGGACTCCAATTTAGAATGATTAAAAGCACATTTGCTCAAAGTTGAGCTCAAACAATAAATTTTATTTTTCAATTTTTTAATCTCATGTTGATTAATAGTGGCATGTAAAGCATGGTGAGATTGAGAATCATTTTTCTTATTCTTTTTAGAAACTTTTTCTTTTTCTTTTTCAACAAATTTTCTTTTCAAAGAAGTGTTTTCATTTAAAGCAACTTCTTTTTGTTTTCCACCAAAATAATTTTATTTTTCAAAAAAGTATTTCCGTCACATAAATCATTCAATTTAGAAAGCAAGGAAATATTTTCATTTTTCAAAAATTCATTTTATTTTGAAACATTTTCAAAATTTTCTTGTAAAGAATCTTTTTCTTTTAACATGCAATCAAATTTGTTTTTCATTTTCTTATTATCTTTTCTAAGTATGTCATATTTTTCAAGAAGTTGTTGACAAAAAGATGTAAGCTCATCATAGGACATATCAACATCTTCATCTACCTCGAATTCGGTACTTACCTCAAGGGGTTATCCCCTTGGACCATGTAGCAGACGTTGGAAGCCACTTCCAACATCCGAGTCGCTCCCCGCATAGTATTGTTCTTGTTCGCCAAGGAAGATCAAAGAGTTCCATACTACAAAAACTGAATCAAGATTAGCAATCCTAGATAAATAAATATCATTTAGGGTAGATCTTAAAGCATGTAGGGCTTTTGAGTTAGCCTCAATATACTTGCTATTATTAACATATGAATCTTTAGTGATAGCAAGATAAACATGAATACCTGGCCTTTGAGGTACAAAGACATCTTAACCTTCCAAGTTTGGATATTAAGTGACATGAAATCCATGGTGTGTGTACAAATATTGTGATTAGCTAAAAAATGAGGATCTTTAACTCTAGGTTGTAAGACCCAAATCAAGAGCACTTGGCTCTGATACAAATTGTAATCACCTAGAGAGGGGTGAATAGGTGATGGCTAATCTAATGGTCAATAATGCGGAATTAAAAACTATTAATGCAAACTAAACTTCTTAAACTAAACACCACGTATAACACAAGAGTGTAGCCAGATTCCCCGTGAAGGGCTCTGACTAACTCCTTAAGATTCCTCTAAATAAGAGCTGAGGTGCCGCGTTGGCTCTCTTAGTTAAATACAAGTGTTAGCAAACAATCCCCAAGCATATAACAATTAAGCACACAAAGTATATCAAGCATATAAAGATGAAAGTAATAAAAGCATGCAAGATATAAACAAGTAAGAGATAGAGAGAGCAATCGCAAACACGGGAGATTTATTTCGAGGTTCGAGCACACTTACTCTACGTCCCCGCCTTCAACACTATGAAGGATTTCTACTAAAATCGATCCCACCGGATCACTTGGTGTCGCAACACCTACAAGCTCTTTGGACTCTCTAGTCCCTCTCTTATTCCCGCAAGAACACACCCACAAGCTCACTAGCTCGCCGATGCCGCACCTCAAACACCGAGTTCACACACGAACTCGAAACACCGCGAACCCTCAAGTCCGCCTCCTCAAATTACAAGAAAGAACTCTTGGTGATCTAAACACTTTGATCACCAACAAACACTCTCACAATAACACTCCTATAGGATGAATATATCAATGGATAGCTCAAGTGTTTATGAGAAAAATAAGGATGGAATGTCAAGAAAATCACTTTTGAAAACTCTTGATAAACTCTCCTTTTGAATGGAAGCATTTGGCTCTAAAACAAGTGAAGAAAACCTCTTAAAAAAGTTGGAAAAACTGGCTCAAAATCCACTTAAAAATCTTGTAGAAAACAGCCCCAAAACCCCCCAATTTATAGGGCTAAAAAAAACTAGCCGTTGGGGCATTTTTCAGCCCTGGCTGCTGGCGGTCGACCGGCCCGGTCGACCGCCAACGGTCAGAAATCTGACCGTTGGAGCCTCGGTCGACCGGCCCGGCTGACCGCTGCCTGGAACAGAGAGCAGAGCTCTCTGCCGGTCGACCGGGGCTTTCCAGAGAGCAGAAGCTCTCTGGCGGTCTACCGGGTCGGTCGACCGGCCCTCCAGCAGACTTGGCGTGCACATTCTGTGCACGTCGGTCGACCGCCTCGGTCGACTGACTTCAAGCTCGGTCGACCGGTCCGGTCGTCCGGCAGAAGCCAGGTCAAGTCAGTTTTAGGATTTAAAAGTTATCTTTGTAGCTTAAATAAAATCTCATAAATTCACGAAAAATCTACAAAAATAGTTTCAATATTATACTTTGATAATCAAACATGTTTGAGCAAAATCAAGACATGTTACAAACAGTTTGAACTATTTTTGTAACTTAGAAATTTTGGCTAAAAACAAAATCTGTATTTTTTCAAAATAGATTTTTTCAAAACTTCTCCAAATACAAAAATAAGATATTTAAACTCTTTTAAAGCATAAAGTGTATGGATATGATCCACTGCACATACATAGTGAAATATCTATGTTTTCGACATTTAACTCTAAAACGGTTTTGGTTAAAAACACATGTATATATGAAGTCCAAAAATCAAATCGGTATTTTTTAAAAAGAAGACTCTTTTGTATTTTGCAAAATAAAATCTTTTATGAAAAACTTATTTAAATCAAGAGTGTGTGTGTATAGTATACTTGAGCAATCCACCAACTATTCTATCCTTTACATTTTAATCTAAAACAAAACCTTATAAAAACAAACATAGACTCAAGAATCTTGATCATGAAGGTCTTCACTTGAAGTCTTCTCATCTTCTTAACTTGGTCCAAACATGATCCAACGAGTTAGACTCCTCTTGAGTACTTGATGTGGTCTTGATGCACAAACTCTTGAATCAAACCGTGCTAGCTCCAAAACTTGACTTTAAATCCTTTGTTGAAGCTACGCACCTACTAAGATCTTGATCACAAATCTGAGACTAAATAAACACAAGATCATTAGTACTATAACTACATGAGTTGATTATCATCAAAACTAGAGTGATGAGCCTTTGGGCCAACACTATAGTGTAAGCATTAGGTACATAATCACTTAAACTAAGTTTAGATTATTTCTCAGTTTTTAGAATCCACTCTTTACTTTAAGAGTGGGATTCTTTCATCTTGATTCACCATAAAATTTACTCATGGATTCTCATTCACCGATAAACTAGTTAACTATTTGGAAATCTTTTTTTCCCCAAAATTTTCTAAAAAAAACAAACAAAACTCAAGACTCCTAATTTTTTTTCAAAATTTTCAAGAAAAAATTTTCTAAAGAAAACAAAGAAAATGATCTTATTGTTGTACTCTAAAACAACATTTTATCATCACTTTACACATATATCTTTAATCATTCCTTTATTTATTAATGCTATTAACCCTTTTTTTATTAAGGTGTATAGTTACTTAAATGAGAGGATAAAGATACTGGGTGAGAAAACACCCCAAGGACTTAGGACTCGAGCAAATAAGGCCACAAAATTAAGAATTTTATTTATATGAACCACCTTTAGGTGAGAATACTTATGCTTTATGAGGCAAAAATATCTAGATTAATTAGAAGATTTTTTATATAGTAATATATATATAAGACATAAGAATCTTTGTTTTAGAATCCTAAGTGTGTAAGTGTATAAAGTATGCATATTTTATTAAGGTAAAAATCAAGAGTAAATTACTTTTTCAATCTTTCTTTCTAACCTCAAAATCAAACAAATTATTTTGACCAATTATATGAAATCCTAATTATGATCCTTTTATTCCTTAAGATTAACTTAATTTCTTACAAAAAACAAGTCAAAGTATTATTTTCTTTTCAAATAGTTTTAAAGAAAGAATTTTTTTATATCTATTAGCAAAATCTAAGTTAGTATGTTAGTAAACCCTCCCTCACACCTAACTCATGCATTGTCCTCAATGTATGAACGAAATGCAATAATACATGAAAAGGAAGAAAGGAAGAAAAATTGTCACCTCAAGGTGGTGGTTCCGGTGGTGGTCTCATTGGGCCAAGCGTTTCTGTCAATTTAGATACTGTGAATTTTCGTAAAAACCACCTTTCATGACCTCTTCTTATTAATATTTTTATACTCTCTAATATGAATAGGATCATGCAAGATCTTAGCATGACATTTTTTCAGGTTATATGACCAATCTTGAGATATCATCACGGAATCATATTGATCTAATCCTTGTCCAACAATGGAATGTGATTTTACAGAATGGATGATTTTGGCTCAATAATGAAAAGAATAGGAATCAATACTAACTCGGGAATAAAACTCAAATCAAGTTTAGGTTCGAGAGTCAGAGTTGGTTCATGAGTTTGGTCCAAATCATAGAATTGAAGTTCACATTCATTTTTCAATAATAAAATGTGACTATCCAAAATAGGTGGTTTAGTTTCAAGCTCTATAGGGATAGGAATAAGTGTAAACTTCAGAATTGGGTCCAAATCGGGTATGAATACTAGAGTTAGCATAGATTCAAAAAATGAAACTGAATCACAATATTGAGAATCAGTGTCACATTGATCTTCAAGTTCAATCTCACTGAAATAAAAACTTGCCAATTTGTCAACGGTTTGGTATTGATCAAGTTCAAAGTTTTGTGGTGAAATTAAATCTTGGCTAAAATCTCTAAAATACCATGATTCTTCGTCAATATGTTAGGAGAATCAGGAATGGTCAAAAAAATCTTAGGTAGAGTTTCACATTTCTATCATTAATTGTGTTGACCCAATGACTCACTTTTGCTTCTAACCTATTGATAGATTGGGTAACATTATTTTTCAGACAGAATCAGGTCTTTCATACTCTTTTCTAAGTCAATAGATTCTTCTTGTTATGGTTGGACTTGAAAATTAGAGTAAAGAACTTTGATTTGGGAATTGTTAGGGAGAATTAAGGCTGCTATGATTTGTACTTGTCATGTGGACTCAAGGAAGGTTTCGAAGCTCTTTTCTGAGAAGATTTTATTCTATAGGTTGGACTTGGTATGGAGTATATGAAGTTGTTTGTTAGTAAGGTTATTGATACAAAGACTCGGGGGAGTTATATCCACACTGACTCGGTGAAGAATGGTGATGATTATCCCAATCTTGTTCATGATACTGCGTTTGGGGCATATATTGATTCGGATAAGACTAATTTGACATACTTATTTGGTTAAAGTTTTCTAATGCTGGGTTGGTAATATCCGAATTGAAAGAGGCTGGGGTGAAGTATGGATCACTATATGCGTTGAAATTGTGATTCATATCACAAAGATATCAAAAACAATACCAAACAAATAAACAAACAAAAATTTAGAAAAATCTAGCCTAATTTAGGGTAGTCCTTAGACCTAAACTACTCCTTGCTGTTGATTATCCACAGAAGGTATATTTCAAAACCTGACCATAAGTTAATCGGTCAGTTAGGGGCAAGATCGGTAGGAGATATTCGTGCCTAAGCAACGTGCCTAATTATGCCAAACCACCAGCCTTCTGGGTTTCGCCCCTCAATCCCCAACCTTTGATACCGATTTGACAAGAGTCAACTTTTAACAGCTTCCCACTTAGGTCGATCCCTATTTGAGTCCGAGATGTTCCTAGGGTCAACATCTACTCAATTTAAGTTAGGCTGGGTTAGTAAGTGAAGAGATGATTTTGGGCTAAGGAAGGATAATGACTTCCCCACCTTATATTGTTTCACGAGTTATTTTCGTGCTCATGCGCTAGTATATAGCAAAAATAACACCCAAGCAATATAACATATAAGTGTGTTTCCTAAACTATATGTTATGCAAATGTACCGTTTTCTCCAACAGTCTTCAACAATAATTTAAAAGAAATGAAATAGATAAATGCCCTAAAATGCAAAGTCTAAATCGTTTTTAGAATTAATAAATAACCATATTACTGTTGAGGTTAGAATAGTGTGAAGAATATGTTAAACACTAAAGTAGCTAAAGCCTTGAATTTCAAGCAACCTGCAAGAAACTACAGTTAATAGTTCATCACAGTTGCGGGGTCTGATGCTGTGCCTTCTTGGATAGAGGCACAGAGTAGCAATATGTCTACTACAGCCCCTGCTAAAAATAAAGAAGAAAAATTAAACAGTTTAAAGTATATAAAAAAGAATAAACTTACCGTCCCTCCCCAACAACGACGCCAAAATTTTAATTAAGCCAAATTTGCACAGAAAAAATACAAAATTTAGGAATAATGCTAGGTCCTCAATACTACCATGTAGCCCAGGGCTAACAGGTCATGATCCACAGGGAGGGATTGCGATGGAAGAAATTAAATAAGTTTCTTCTTTTAATTCACTAAAACAAGTTAAGAGTTCTATCCTCAGTTCTTAATAAAAATAATTAAAGCTATCTAAGTTAAAGGAAATTTAAAGAAATGAAGAAGATGATTTTGTTGTTAAAAGAAAAGGCTAATGACTTTAGAAAATAAAGAAATAAGTGTTGGATTTGAAATCATTATAATACACTAAGAAAGGAAAAGATATAGAGAAGGTATAATTACCTTTATCGTACCTTGAGATGTAATAAAGATTACCTGAATTAAAGAAAAGTAGTAGAAAACAAAAATATTATTTTGGCTAGATCGAGTATGATGAAGAAAAGTAGAAAACTCCATTGATGTCACTTCAGTACAATTCTCTCTTGAAGAAGGATTACATCAGTGTCACTCTAATTACAATTCTTCTTCTTCTCTCATGTAACTCTCTTTAGCCTAAAATAAGAATTACATTGAAATAGAAAATAAAAACCTAATCTAAACTAAACTAAAGCTCTCTTTGGAATCCATTTTTATTTGAATTTTACTTGGTATTATCTCATCTGATATTTCCGGTCTTTAGTTACGATTACTTCTAGAACCTCTGGATTTGAATCGATCCCCGTTGATTTGAACTTTTGGATTTAATTGGATAAATCTATCAATCTCTCTCTCTTCTTTCTTAATTACCCTGCACGCTACGAGACATCAAAATACATTAAATGGTAGAGTTTTATTAAAGAATAAATACAGAAATGCGACATATATGATATGAAAACATATAATACACGATCAGTAATCAAGAGGTTTAATGAAAATATCGGCCAATTGTAAATCTATAGAAAAGTGATCAATTCAGTATCTCCTTTCTCATAATGATCTCTAAGAAAATGATATTGAATCTCTATGTGCTTGATCGTATATGTTGATTTGCATTTTTGTCATATGAATAGTATCAGTATTATCACAAAATATTTTAATATGATCATAATACAAATCATAATCAAGGAGAGTATGTTTCATCCAAATGAATTATGCACAACAAGCCCTGGCCACAACATACTTTGCCTCGGCGGTTGAGAGGGCTACAGAATTTTATTTCTTGAAAGACCACAAAATAAAACAATTTTCAAGAAATTGGCAAGTTCAACAAGTGCTTTTCCTATCCACTCTACAATCGGTATAGTCGGCATCCGAATAATCCATCATAAAGAATTGTCCGGTGTCCGGATACCACAAGCCCATTCTAATAGTGCCCTTAAGATATTTAATAATATGTTTTACCACAATCAAATTAGACTCTTTAGAACAAGATTGAAATCTAGCATACAAACAAACACAGAACATAATGTCCAGCCTCTAGCCGTCAAGTAAAGCAAACTATCAATCATGCTATGATAGAGTTTAATGTTAATATATATTTTTCATTCTTGTCAAGTTTGCTTGTGGTAGCCATAGGAGTTTTGCTAATCTTCGCATCTTCTATCCCAAATTTTTTGATAAGCTTTCTTGTATACTTAGCTTGATTGACGAAAATTCCATCACTCCTTCGCTTGATTTGGAGTCTAAGAAAGTAGTTGAGCTCTCTCATCATACTTATTTCAAACTCTTTTTTCATGCATGATTCAAAATTCTTATAAAGCTTTTCATTAGTAGATTTAAAAATGATATCATCAATATATATTTTACTATTCAGATATAATTATTTACATGCTTTGTAAATAAGGTAGTGTCAACTTTGCCTTTAATAAAACTATTTTCAACAAGAAAACAACTAAGTTTTTCATATCAAGCTCGTGGAGTTTTTCATACCAACATTTCAGGCCGCAAGCCCATTCACAACTCTCCTCCGTCGGTAGCCGGCTACCCTCCACTGCTGGAGCCCAAGCTCCGCTTCTCCTTCTCCGGTGGCCGACCTTCACCGGTGAGCCTCGAAGCACCCACCTCTTCCTCCAGAGACCCCGATCATCCTCTCGACCTGCAAACCCCCGTGGCCGAACTCTCTCAGGTGTCACTCTCACTTTCTCTCTGTGTTAAAGAAAGTGTATGTGTGTGTGTATATTTTGTGTGTTGTGTATTGGTGTTTAAAGTGTGTGTTTATAATTATGTGTATGTATATATATACGTGTGTGTGGTTGAGTGCGTGTGTGGTTGTGTGGATGTGTGGGAATGTGTATGTATGTATGTATGTATGTATGTATGTATTTGCGTGTGTGTACTAGTGTTTGTTTGTATATACGTGTAGGTGTGTGACTATGTTGGTGTCTCTCCCATTATCCCAATCTCCCTCTTTATGTACATTTGGTTACGTGTTGCAGCGATTCAGATCCAATTGCACGATCTGGACCCGGTAATAGAAGACCCGGACCCGACCCGGATTCATATTCGCAAAGTGCTGATACGCCAAGCGATTTGAAGACCGATGCATGAGATGGTTTGAAGATCTGTATCGGTTCATGCAATGCTGATCAGCCGACAATTTGAGCCTAAAACTGCGTCATTTTCACGTGAGTGTTTGCTCTTATATAATTTTCATATTTATCATTATCAGTAGTATTTATATGTTACTTGTATCATTTCATGTGACCATCTAATTATTTTACCAGTATGATTATGCATATCATTTTATGAGATATCAGTAAGCGTCCACTTTAATTATGTAGTTGATATGGGCATTTATTGGCGTCATTTCATGTGTTAGTAGTTTGTCATTGTTGGCGTATGCCTAGTATTGATACATCTTAAATAGTGACTTGATTCGATCTATTGATTGACTGGCATAGTTCGTATTTGAGGACCGATAGCATATTTTATGTATAGTATTTATCAGCAATTGTTGGTGATTATTCTGATCGGAACTCTTTTGGATATTAAGGACAGGTAGATGTGACATTGCTTTATCGATAGACTAATTCGCAGATACACGAATTGATATGGACTTAGTTAGAGTTGGAGTAGATCTGAGATTTATATTCTTTACATTGGATCTTGATCAATATATAAATGAGATTAGTTTTTGTTGGATTATCATCAGGTGATGTGTGAATATTTTAGCTTTGATACCGATGTGTTATATGATCTTGGTTTTGGATTATTAAAATAAAGATTTTCAGATATACCCTGATTACATTATTGAGTATTGATGATCTTATTGACGTTGGATATTAGATGTAGAGATGATCTAGATTTCATATTGATCGAGGATGTTATACTCTTTAGTTATGATCTTGATCATGGTTGGATAAGTCTGATCTTTAGGATGTTCATTCTTCATTTGTGATTACGATATCTGTTGACCTAGTTGGTCTCGAGGATATATCATGTGTTTCATGTTTGGTTATTGATTATTCAGTTATTAAGTTATAGAGATAGAGTTATTATGGAAGTGATTTCATTGATATCGGTGATATATATTATCAGAGTTTTGTATAAGTTATCAGTGTTCAGTGCACCATTTTGATTAATGATTCTATATGTCCAGTATTCAGATGTCAGTTATTAGTTACCAGTTATCAATTGTTAGATATTAGTTTTCAATTATTCAGTTGTCAGCTATTATTGCATCATCAGTTGTTGGAAAAATTCGGTCACTAATTCATTTTATAATTCTAATTACTACTTGTAAATAAAGACATCATAACTCAGGGAAATGAATAATTGCTTAATAATGCATGTCGTGTATTTTGGAAGGACTTATGATGGTATATCAAGTTATGGATTCCACTATGGAGAACCAAGGTAGTATTGGCTACCTAATTATTCAGTTGCCAATTGTTAGTTATCAGGGCTATGCCCGGAGTACGGCACCATATCATTTGTCTTTTATGTGAGGTTGTGGTCTCAGTTATTAAAGCTTGCGACTTGTCCTGATTTTACGCCAGGAGTGTTAGACCGTGGTACTAAAGATGCATGGTACCTTCCAAAACACATGCACTACATTGGCAGATAATTACAATAACAATAACCTTATTTGATATGGGAGAATACAGCGAAGTACTATATTAGTTAGGTTAATAATAATCAATAGATTAGAGACATATACTAGATCACATCTCTGACATCAGTTGTTTCTTTTACTATGATATGAGTTATATTTTGTTCATAGTCTTGTTCATGATATTGATTACTCAATTATCTTCTATTTAAAGTTTTAGACATGTTATTATTTTATACACACTGATTATATACACAAGCACATTTTCTCTCTTTTTACACATTCATTGAGCCGCTTTCTGACGACCCTGGATTTGCACATCCAGATATTGAATGTTTTATTTCATAGATTAGGTGTTTGATAAGCTCGTACATGTTGTGAGGAGCTGGAGTTTCTCTCTACATATTCTGGTATTCTTGACTTCTTTTTATTCATGTTGTTTCTTTAGTTTCCCTGATTTTATATCATTACCAATCGTTATTCCATTCCTTATTCATATGTTATCATGTGTGGATGCTTGTATGTAATATGCAGTGATCGTGATTTATTATAATTTATTTTTATACCTTATTTGGGTTACTTAAGGCTCAGCGCGTATACATGGGATATTTTTCTTCCGTATGTGCGTCGCCGACTCTCTTCGCGTCCCCACTTCAGCGTATTTTGGGAAGCGGAGCGTGGCAGATTTTTCTTAATATCAGAGCCAAGTTTTTGACTTGCGATGTTGATTTTTGACCTTCGATTTTCGCAAGAAGACCTAAATTTACTGGTAACTTGAAATAAGCTATAATTACATTGTAATACACATATACTATCCATACAATGATATTGACTCCATTTGGAATTGGTCATCCTCCTTTTGGAATCCATCTCTTGAATCTTTTATATCCCTGATTACATCTCTTATTCTAAAGTGGTTTGAATTTTCATCTTGATTTTCATTCTCCTTCTCAATTCTATTTCTCTAATTTTATCTCTTAGAACCGGTTACTCTATGTTGAAGTTGGTAGCAGAAATTAGAGTAACGCAGCGGAAGCGTGATGGATTCATGATGTGCCGAGAAGCGACGTGGAAGCTTGATATTTTCTTCCTTGATTTTGATTCTTTTTATCATTCCCTACTTTATTGAAATTTCACGGACGAAATTTTTGTAAGGTGGATAGAATGTAATATCCTTAGTTAATAATATGATATTTGTATTTTTTTAAATATTTATTTAGTTTCACATGTTATTTTCTATTATTATTAAATATACGAAAATTATTTTGAAATATTAGATGTTATTTGGCTATATATATTTTTGCCATTATTATTTATTAACATTTTTAATCACAAAGTATTATAATTTCTATTACTATCATCATTGTTATTAGTAATAGTAATTGTTACTATTATTGTTTTTGATTATTTTTATTTATTATTATTATTGTTATTAATATTGTTGTTATTATTATGGTCATTGTTAATTAATTTTATTATTGTTGTTATTATTATAGTCACTGTTAATTAATATTATTACTAATTATTATTGTTGTTGTTATTATTATTATCATTGGTATTGTTAATCATTATTAATATTTTGTTGTCATTATTACTATTATTACTTTGATTCTTAGTATTTCATCTTCTCTCATTACCCATTACCCTTTAATCTATACCCATTAGCCCATTATTCTCAGACCCATTATCTAAAACCCGTCAACCCACTCCAGGCCGCAAGGCCATGCACAGCTCACCTCTGTCGGCAGCTGGCAACCCTCCACCGCCGGAGCCCGAATTCCACTTCTCCTTTTCCGACAAGCCAACCTCCGCCGACGAGCCCCGGAGCACCCACCTCTTCCTCCGGAGCCCCCATCACCCTCTAAGCTTGCAAACCCCCGTGGTTGAAGTCTCTCGGGTGTCACTCTCTCTTTCTCCTTGCATGAGAGAGAGAGAGAGAGTGTGTGTGTGTGTATGTGTGTGTGTGTGTGTGTGTTTATGTGTGTTGTGTATTGGTGTTTAAAGTATGTGTTTATAATTATGTGTGTGTATATATGTACGCGTGTGTGTAGTGTGTACTGTGTGTGGTTGTGTGCGTGTGTGAGAATGTGTATGTATGTATTTTTGTATTTGTGTATGTGTACTAGTGTGTGTTTGTATATACGTGTAGGTGTGTGACTGTGTTAGTATCTCTACCTATATCCCAGTCTCCCTCTTTATGTGTATTTGGTTATGTATTGTAGCGATTCGGATCCATTGCGCGATCCGAGCCTGGTAACAGAAGATTCGGACCCGATCCGGATTCATGTTCGCAAAGTGTTGATACGGCAAGAGATTCGAAGACCGACGCATGAGATGATTTGAAAATCTGTACCGGTTCATGCAGTGTAGAACAGAGGCGACTCGGGCCCAAAACCGCATTATTTCATGTGAATGTTTGCTCTTATATTATTTTATTATTTATATGTTATTTGTATCATTTTATATGATCATCTGATTTATTTTACCAGTATGATTAAGTGTATCATTTTATGAGATTTCAGTGAGCATGCACTTTAATTATGCAGTTGATACGAGCATTTATTGGCTTCATTTCAGATGTTAGTAGTTCGTCGTTATTGGTTTAGGCCTAGTATTGATACATCTTAGACAGTGACTTAATTTAATCTATTGATTGGCTGGCCTAGTTCATGTTTGGAGACA
This sequence comes from Agave tequilana, assembly GCA_038442645.1. NCBI lineage: Eukaryota > Viridiplantae > Streptophyta > Magnoliopsida > Asparagales > Asparagaceae > Agave > Agave tequilana. Next base: position 27,840 of record JAVJIF010017640.1, read on the forward strand.
GACAACATATTTTATGTATAGTGTTTATAGGCAATTGTTGGTGATTAATTCGACCGGAACTTTTTTGGATATTCAGGACAGATATATGCGACATTGCTTTATTGATAGACTGATTTACTGATACACTGATTGATATGGACTTAGTTATAGTAGTTGGAGTGGACCTGAGATTTACATTCTTTTCATTAGATCTTGATTAGTATATAGATGAGATTGATTTTTGTTGGATTATCATCAGGTGTTGTGCGAATATTTTACATGTGTAATATGATCTTAGTTTTGGATTATTGAAACAAGGATTTTCAGATTTACCTTGATTACATTAATTAAGTATTGATGATCTTATTAACTTTGGATGCTAGATTTAGAGATAATCTAGATTTCATATTAATAGACGATGTTGCACTCTTTATTTATGATCTTGATCATGGTTGGATAAATCTGATCTTGAAGATGTTCATTCTTCACTTGTGAGTTCCGTATATGTTGACCTAATTGGTCTTGAGGATATATCTGTGCTTCATATTTGGTTATTGATTAATTCAGTTATTAAGTTATACAGATAGAGTTATTGTGGGAGTGATTTCATTGATATCGGTGATATATATTATCAGAATTTTGTATCAGTTATCAGTATTTAGTGCACCATTATGATTAGTGACTCTATATCTCTAGTATTTAGATGTCAGTTATTAGTTACCAATTATCAGTTGTCAGATATTAGTTTTCAGTTATCAACTATTATTGATATCATCAGTTGTTGGAGATATCTGGTCATTAATTCATTTTAATAATTCATATTATTGCTTGTTAATAAAAGACATCATAACTCAGGAAAAATGGATAATTGTCTGATAATGCTGTCGTGTATTTTGGAAGGATTTATGATGGTATATCGAGTTGTGGGTTCTACCATGGGGACCAAGGTAGTATTGCTGTGTAGTTATTCAGTTGTCACTTATCAGGGCTATGCCCGGACTATAGCACCACATCAGTTGTCTTTTATGTGGGGTTGAGGTCTCAGTTATTAGAGCCTTACGGCTTAGTCCTGATTCAGCGCCATGGGTATTAGGCCGTAGTACCGGACATGCACAGTATCTTCCAAAACACATACACTATATTGGCAGACAATTACAATAACAATAACCTTATTTGATATGTGAGAAAACGGCTGTGGTATGAAACACAGCTAAGTAAATATTAGTTAGGTTAATAGTAATTAATAGATTAGAGACATATACTAAATCATATCTCTGACATCAGTTGTTCCTTTTACTGTAATATGAGTTATATTTTATTCATAGTCTTGTTCAAGATATTGGTTATTCAGTTATCTTCTATTTATAGTTTTAGGCATGTTATTATTGTATACACACTGATTCTATGCACGAGCACCTTTTCCCTCTTTTAAATACTCATTGGGTCACTTTCTGACGACCTGGATTTGCACATTCAGATATTGGATATTTATTTCATTGATCAGGTGTTGATGAGCTCGTACATGTTACGAGAAGCTAGAGTTTCTCTCTACCTATTCTGGTATTCTTGTCTTCCTTTTTTTCCTGTTGTTTTTGTAATTGTAACACCCCGTTCCCGGAATACGTACTTATCTGCGTATTCAATTCTTTGATCGTATGTTTTTGATTTCTTTGATTAGTTTTTCTAGTAATCTAAATTTACTAATTTTAGTTTCAAATACTATTTCCAATTTTTAGATTTTTTCATAATTTTTCAGATTTTTTCAGAATTATTTTTATAAAACCCTAAAATCAGGATTAATCGGTGTCGCTGGTTTAGTCCTGAATTTTTAACTTACAAATGGAGTCAAATTTTGAGAAATCGCTTCCACATATTGTCTTAGAATAATATTTACTATCTTACTTTATTTTTTGGGAATTTTCAGAATTTATCAGATTTCTGGCAGATTTGGCGTCGACCGATATTGACGGCCGATTCCAGGATTTTTAATTTAAAAACTATAAAGAATTTCTTAAAACTAATTTCACCATGATTCTTAGAATAATATTCTTGATTTTTGAGAATTTTTACGGGTCGTTCCGAGATACTTTATTTTCGGACGATTTCGGTATTTTTCCGAAAGTTTTCCGCATCCGCAACCGAATCCCGGGAATCCGCCACTCTAATTATTTTTACTTTTTCTTCCAAGAGAATATCTTCTTTTTTCATTTTCTTTCCTTTTTTCTTTTTCTTTCCTTCCTTTTCTTCCACCAATTCTACAAACTTCTCCATTCTTCCACCAAAAATATCTTCTCCAAAATATCTAACACCAAAAATATCTTCTCCAAAATATCCAACCCCTCTCCCATCACCATGGCCGGCCAAGAGAGAAGGGAGAGACACCTCACCTCTCCATTTTACAAAAAAACCCTCCCTAAAACACTTTACACTTTTTACATCACCTTCACAATTCCAATTCCTATATAAACCTTTTCCTTCATCTTTTCACTTTATTTTTCTCTTCACCAAAAACCTTAACCACCAACTCCTCCTTCATCTCCACCACAACCACCACAATCACAACTTCTCCAACTCCCTACCAACATCTTCTTCCTCCTCCATCTCCATTTCAACCACCACAACTCCAAAACTCCACCAAAGCCTCCACCTTCTCATTTACCTTCTCCAAAAATACCACCACCATCAAAACCCTCCACAAAACCAACATCCCACCATCAAACTCAAGGCCGGCCACCCTCCTTGGATTGGGCCGAGCTCTTCTTCGTCGGCAACATCTCCGATGATTATTCCGGTAATCGTTCACGATTATTCCGGTAATCATTCCGGTGACAATTGCAACGACAACACCAACGCCACCACCACCATCTTTTCTTAAACTTTTCATCACCATCACCTCTACTATTTCCACCACCATCTTCACTTCCACCATCACCATCACAACACCACCTCCATCTCCACTATTTAAACCTCCAACATCACCTTCATTATCGCCTCCTTTTTCATTACCATCTCCTTCACTAAATAACACCACCACCAACAAAATCACCTTCCTTTTTCTCTCTCCCTCCTCCTCCTTGGGGCCGGCCACCTCCTAGGCCACCACCAAGGGGTGGCGCACCACCCTAGGGCCGGCGGCCACCCAAGGGCCAAGCCCCTTTGCTCGCTCGGTGTTTTCCTCTCCCGGGGATTCGGACGCACAAAGCTTTAAAAGTGGCGTTTTAGGCGAGTGACTTTCCTCGCCAAGAAATGGACTTGTATTAAATACTGGTGTGTGTGATTGTACGGGTGTGTGTTGTAATCTGTGGACATGTCTTCACTTGAACTGGACTGATATACTGTCATGCTTGTAATAGGATAGAATAACTCGTGCGAGCGTTCTCATTCTCCGGGCCATTAAGCCTCCGGTCTCTCACTATCTCGAAAGAGAAGTGAGTTGAGACCGTCAGGTTTCTCAGACAGCCTCCGTCTCTCACTATCTCGAAAGAAAGTGAGTTGAGACCGTCAGGTTTCTCAGCACCGCCTCCGGGCCATTAAGCCTCCGGTCTCTCACTATCTCGAAAGGGAAGTGAGTTGAGACCGTCAGGTTTCTCGGACAGCCTCCGGTCTCTCACTATCTCAAAAGGAAGTGAGTTGAGACCGTCAGGTTTCTCAGCACCGCCTCCGGGCCTTCAGCCTCTGGTCTCTCACTATCTTGAAAGAGAGGTGATTGGGACCGTCAGGTCTCTCAGCTCCGCCTGGTTATCATAATCAGCGTTCAACGCTTTACCACTAGATTCATCTAGGCAAGGTGTTGCCGGATTTGCTACTCGCACTTTATGTCGAGTCGTCCCGGTAATCTTGCCAGACGCTCCAGTGTTAAACACTGATTGCTGTCTGTGCCTCCAGCTTGCTCAGCTCCACTTGATTATGCTCTGCCATGACTCTCTAACTTGCCATATACAAGCTTGTTATGTAAACACTTGGCATGTACCTGTCTGTATTATTTACCACTTAATATGTTATCACCTGACACCCGACATGCTACTACTTGACACTGACTCGTGTTATGACACCTGTCATCTACATGATCTCTTGTTATGAACTCCCGTTATGTTTGTTATGACTCCTGTTATGCCTGTTAAGTACTCCTGTTATATTAATGACTTGTGATTATCATATTTACGGGAATCCTGCCTTGTTATCCTGTATTATATACAGTGACCTGTTATCCTGTATTATATACAGTGACCTGTTATCCTGCCTGTATTACATACAGTGACCTGTACTCCTGTTATGCATGTATTCCTGAATTCCTGATCATGTTCTTCCTGTAAAAGTGATACTTACATGATAAATTACAATAAGACAACTTGCACCCGGTTTGGGGAAACTGGTGGGTCCTGAATAGTCATGTTTATGGTGGTCTTATCGAGTCACGCGTGGCCACATACTTGAGGGATCACCTGGCGGCCACCAGGGATTCCGTGGGGTGTGCTGACACCCCTACTCTTGATTATTCCTGCCGAGTATGCACACGCCCTAGGCCTATTTCTATGGGATCTGCGATACTCTATTCCTGTTCGGGCGTACATAAGTCCCGGTACCTAGCGGTACGTTCCGGCTCAGCACCGGATACTCCTGGACCGTTGTCCCGGACATGTACGGGGCCCATTCTAAACATGATTCATCAAACTTTATCAGTTTCCAAATAACTTGCTCTATAAGTTGTAAGTAGAAGTATGTAGAATGAGACGCATACTAAAACCTACAACTTAGACAGCCTAATTATAATAAGAGGCTAATATATGCAAATTGTTGTGTTGTTTTGTAACTCGGGCTGTATGCGTTCAGGTTACGGTAACATGAGGTAAAGGTATATAGATGAGGGTTTCCTTGTTTGGATTATTCCTTCGAGGTATCAATCTCATGGAGCCGAGACCTAAACCTGTACAATTGGATTTACTCGTAATCGATTTTTATTCGGTTTTATCGGTTTATGTTAGCTTAGGAGATAACTAGTATTGCCCTATCTACTTTACTTCTTGTCTTATTACCTTCTCTTATCTTATCATACCATGAGTACTTCCTGCTTGATATCACTTGTTTTATATCTACTTGCTCCTACATGCTTATCTTTGCCCGCCATCTGGCTTTCGCCTCACCACTCACCTGGGGAGTTCTGACTCCTCTGGATCCTCATGTCCAGGTCATGGAGCTTGGAGCTTGGACCGAAGGAGATCTTCTTGCTGAGGACCAAACTTACTTCTGTGGAGCAGACAAATCAACTGTAGCTCCAGTCCCATCCTTGCTCCCCCTTGTTGGTTCGCGGCTTCTCCAACTATCTCGTGAGCGCCCTTTTATACTGTTCATACATGTACATATCTTAGTGTTCTCGCATTTGCGCCTATCTGTGATGTAATATTCCAGTAATATTTGTCACCTCTGGTGATAACTTTGTAATTGTACTCATATGTTAGAATGTATAATGCACCACTTGCTTCCGTACTCTGATTCTTGCCTGTACTGATGCTTAGTGTATATACGTGAGGGTATTTCTGACCTGCGTATATACGTCGCAGTGACGTCTCCGTATCCACAGGATCGGGCGTTACAGTAATTTCCTTGATTATATATCATTACCAGTTGTTATTCCATTTCTTATTCATATGTTATCATGTGTGGATGCTTATATGTGATATTGCAGTGATCATGACTTATTATAGTTTATTTTTATAACTTGTTCGACTTACTTAAGACTTAGCGTTGTACGTGGGGTATTTTTCTTGCGTATATGCATCACCGATTCTCGTTGCGTCTCCACTCCATGGTATTTTGGGAAGTGAGGCGTGACAGCAGCCTGGCCGGCCAGAGGTGGCGTGGTGACGACCTGGAGCCCAGATGGAGGTGGAAGAGAGGGAGATGGTGGAGGTAATGTTGAAGATGTTGAAGATGGTGATGATGTTGATGGTGGAGAGGTGAAGTGGAGATGGTGGTTAGGATGAATTTGAAGGAGATGGAAGTGGTGGAGGAGATGGGTGGCTGTGGTGGTTGATAGGCTGGTGGAATTTAGAGGAAGATGGTGATGGTGGAATTTGTGGTTAATGGTGATGGTGGAGAAAGTTGAAGAGGAAAATGGAGAAATTGGAGGAGAAGGTATTGAATGGAGGTGGGTGGTGGAGTGGGCGACTCCCCGGCATGAGGTCGGTCGGTTAGGGGTCACCGGAGTTGGTACTGGCTTTGAAATGAAAGAGGGAGAGAGTGAATTTGAGAGAAATTAAAGGGAAATTGAGAGAGAGAGAGAGAGAGGTTAGAAAGTTAGAGGGATAGTGAGAGAGAATGGGAAAAGAAATTAAATAGAGAATGGGGAAGATAGAGGGTGTGGCTGAGGTCGGTGAGGCAGTCGGTGGAGAAATGGGAGAAGCTTGGAGAAGAAGGAAAGAAAACAAAAGAAAAGAAAAGAAAAGAAAGAAAGTAAGAAATTATTTAATATTATTTAAATGAGTCAAATTTGACTAGTTCAAAATGGTTCTCAAAAATTCTGAAAAATAGAAAATTTTAAGCTGAAGAGTAGTGTGAAATTAGATTCAAGAAATTCAGTTTGGTTTACAAGTCAGAAATCCTGGAATGTATCGGCGATACCCGTAGACACCGATTCAGCAGGATTTTTGACTAATTAAAAAAAAAATCTCCAAAATTATGTTAAAATAGAAAATTTGATTTTGAAGATTATTTCAAAGTAGATTCTTGAAATTCAATTCTGTTTGTAAATTAAAAATTTTAGAGCCGATTATCGGTATCGGTCGACCCCGAATTCGGAGATTTTTCAAAATAAATCAGAAAATTTCCAAAAAAATTCTAAAAAATTTAAAATGTTAGGAAATAATATCTGAAGCTGAAACCAGCTTAGTCTGACTATTAATAAGGTTAAATCAAATTTATGCTCCGTATCGTGTACTTATACTATGACACGTACATCTAGAGCCGGGGTTACACTTGAACTTAGAAATTAGGAAAGCCATGATTATGATTTTTTAATTTTAATCAAAATAAGAGGTATTGTTGGATTTTTAAGTTAAGAAAGAAAGATTAAAAAGATAATTTGATCTTGAAATTTTTTGCCTTAGAGATAAATGCACTTATACATTGAGAGATTAAACAGAGACTTAAATACCCTTATAAAAATAAAATAAAATAATATATATATATATATATATATATATATATGAATAAATACTTGGCCATTAATTAAGTTGGTTAATTGTGTCTTAGGAAGTGTAATTAGTTATTCCTAACGGTGGTCAAATAAACTCTTTAGCTTTATGGTCTTGTTTAATTGAGTCCTTAAAACCCGATGGATGTTTTCTCATATGATACCATAAGGCTGTCTAGTCTGTGAGTCATCGATTAAAGGCTCGCTACTGGGGTAGACTAGAGAGACAAATAAAACTAAAAATATATATAAATAAATAAATAAATGGTATCATAGTCCAAGTTAAATCCTAAAAATATACAAGTATATATTATCTAGGTTTATGAAAGATCAAATAGTCAATTTAATCTTGATTTCTTAACCTTGATTGATAACAAATTCTTGTATGGAGACTCAAATTAGGGTTGAATAGTTTAGTTTAATCTAGGACTGTAGATCACTTATTTTTTGTAAAAATATTTCAAAAATTTTCTCTCTTTCAAAATGCGTTTTCAAAAATACTAACATTTGTTTTCTTTCTTTATGAATTTGTGGATGTAATCTACTGAAAAATCTCAGGAGACTTTCACTCCTCCTCTAAGGAAAACCTAGATGTTTAAAGACTTGTTGCACACGCTAAATGCAATCGCGTCACCTGCAAAAGTAGTGTAATAACACTATTAGTTTAGTTTTTTAGTTTTTCTTGTTGCTTGGGACGAGTAAAAGATAAGTGTGGGAGTGTGATTAGTCGTCAATTATGCATTTTACCATTGCATTTTCTTACCCGATTTATGAATAAAATACTGCTATTGTGTACAAATTGCAAAGGATAGTGGCAAAATTGTAATAAGGGCCCAATAAAATCATTTTCGAGTAATGAATCAAGATCACTTGGAGACCAAAGATAAGGAACTTCTAGAAGAATACATTGGATCCCAAATTAAATTATATCAGAAGAAATACGGATTCAAAATACACAAAATGGAGTGTATACAAAAGCATCTTGAAGCGAGACGATCATGTGGACACAATATCGGGGATTATCTCCCTGATATTATCACGAAAACGTAGTTTTTGTCGAGTTTTCATGACAAAACCATGGAGCGAGCCCCTAATCTTTGACGCGTGGTGTCATCTCATTTTTTTTTTTTAGAAGTCATTTTTTTCTATAAATACCCCTTCAAGTGGCCAAAATACAAAGATGAGAAGACCAGTAGCTAGCATTTCTTCTCCATAGTGTAGATTAATATTTTCTTCTTCTTTTTCTTTGTATTTCTCTTTCTCTTTTAGATCTTGTATTAGGCAAGAGTTAAATTCAGGAGAGAGAGTTCTTGTGATAGATGGGTGACAAATCTATGAAAGCTTCCTCTTTTTCTATTGTTTCTTCTCTAACTTCTTACATAATTCTTAGCTAGTTTTCTCTCGTGGCTAACTGACTACTAATCACTAATCATCTAACACTAATTGATAATCCACACGAATCAATAGCCTCTAAAAGGTCTTGCTCTTGCAAGAGTCGTTGATGGCTCATGATGATGGGTTCTAACTCTTAACTTATAACAAGCTAACTTGCAATGCTTACTTTATTTCATACTTATCTCTAACCGATTTTGATGGATTAATAGTACTTTGCACTTTTTTAATTTAGTTTTGATGTGGAGAACAATTTTATGGATTATGTTTTGAAAAGCTCTTGGAGACAAGTCTTCTGATTGCTAAGGATCCATTGTGAGGCAACTATTACTTTAGAGATTAGCATAGTTAGTGGAGTAATTAGTAGTTGGTAGCCATGAGTTTTTTTTGCTCTTTTGCTCTGTTTTATAAATAGTTTTTCAAATTACAATTTCAGTATCTTTTCTTTTATGTTTTCATCGTCTTCTTCTCTATCTTTTACTTCTTGTTTTCTTATTTTTTTTGCTTTTTAAATTCTTTTGATACCTAGAAGAACTCGTTAACACACTCGTGACACGATCGTTAATGCTTCTATCGACTCCCATCCCTGTGGATTCGACCCGTATAGCCACTTTATTATCACAGAAGTATCAAGAAAGTTAAAGCGCACACACTTAGAATACTGAATTTTTAATTACACACATTTCTGTGCATGATTTCACTCCAATCAGCCACGAGAAAAGGTATAGGCCTCAGCGCCCGCCGCTTTTTATCTGCGCGAGAGACGAGATGAGACATCGGTGTTGTCACACTCCACGAGACCGATGATTATGCAAAGTTAGCATATTTTTCACGCGCGTGCACTGAGGTAAAACGAGCGTGTCTTTTATGCACGTGGACCAAGGAACAAATCAATGAATGGGAATAATGAAAGCAAGGATCAAAAGCAAAAGAGAAGAGGAAAAAGCCGTCATATAATAATTTTCAATTAAAATTTTGAGGAAAGTGGCCAAAATACCAGGCCACCCCTAGCACTAAATTACATGTGCCTTTTATGTTGGCCCAAAGGCTCATCACTCTAATTTTGATGATGATTAACTCATATAGTTATAATACTAATGATCTTGTGTCTATTTAAGTTTTAGATTTTTATCAAGATCTTTATCAATGTTTAACTTCAACAAAAGATTATTAGTGATGGTTGGTGCACAGGCTACAGGGTGACCTCCCCTCGTTTTTATTTTAAAAAAAAAGAAAATCTAGACGTGACCTGAGTTTTTGAGACTGGGGTTTGTATGGTTACTTACAAACCCCAGTTTCATTTTACTTAAACGTAATCCCGATTTCGGAAACTATGATGCTAAACGAGGCCTTCAAATCTAGAGTTTTTATCAAGCAATTCAGGCTATAAACCCAACAACTCCATCATCACTATTCACGTAGTTAGAAACTCACTCTCCTTTGGTGTGGAAAGGCGATGGGACACCCGGAATTTAACCCATTTAGTTTGTTTTATGCTTAAAATTCTTTTGTCAGTTTTCATATTTTCCACATGGTTCGTGAGCTCAATTCGCTGGCAGATACATTAGCATCTAATGAAGCCAAGAGTGGGTCAATCACTGAGACCATCTTTGATCAAGGCATCCCTACGTGTTCCCTTCTTGCATTGCAGGCGGATCCTCAGAGAATTGTTTGTGTTAGACATTTTGCGACTTTTCTGTCCTGATGGACTTCTTGTCCCTTTGTCCCCATTTTTTTTTCTTTTGATGCTTGTTTGTTTCTTTTGTATGTTGGTTATATGGATGGTGGTTGTTAGTACTGACTATCACTTGTTTCTTTGGGGACCTTGTGATCATCAATAACGATCATCAATAGAAAAAACAGAGCTATAAACCCAACAAATAGCTCCTACTTCTAATCATTTTGGAAATATATATATAGAGCATGTGGACACTTTGTTTGAGTTCCACTTAGAATTAAGAGGACACATTATATGTATTTAGTCATCTTGTACATTACGAGTAGTCGTATATATTATATGTAAGTCAGGTCTCGAGATTCTTTCTGGACTCTATCCAGAATCTAACAAATGAATTCACTTTGTGTGGTAGAGATTTTCTGACATGATTGATCGGACAATCAACCTCACACTACAAAGGAAAGGGTATCACAATTATCATGTGATAATTGAATATTTCAGTATTGCAAACAGACGGAGATAGAGTATTTTTGTAACCACCAGTTTTGCATGTACATATCTCAGTACTTGTATTCGATACGGTGATAATAATTGATTCAACCTTCCTGCTGGTTACACTAAGCCCATTTTAATTTCTGATATTATTTTCTTATATTTTAGATTTTTTTAATTTTTTAAAATTTTTCTGAATTATTTTAGAAAATCTCTGATTTTGGTGTTGATCGATACCAGTAATCAACTCCGTAGTTTTTAATTTATAAATGGAGTTGAATTTCAAGAATATACTTTCATATTATTCTTCAAGATCATATTTTCTATTTTAGTGTATTTTGAAAATTTTCTAATAGACAAAAAATCTGACCAAACCGGAGTCGACCGGTGTCACCGATCGATTACAGAAATTTTAATTTGAGAACCAGACTGAATTCTTGAATCCAATTTTATATTATTCCTTCGGGTAATATTTGCTATTTTATAAAAATTTTGGGAGCCGTTCTGAACTAGTCAATTTTCTACCCAATAAAATAATATTGCTTAAATATTAAATTCATTTCTTCTCCTCTAATCTTTCTTTTCTTCCCCCTTAAGCCACTCTCATTTCCCTCCGCCTTTCTCCCTTTATTTCTCTCTCTCCCTCTCTCTGTAATATCCCTAACTAATAATACTATATTTCTACTTTTATTAATTTTATTTATATTTCTTATTATTATTGATTAATTTATTTTATACATGTGTATAAATATATGTACATACATATTAAGTGTATGTGTTTTTTATTTGCATTTATACAAGTATATGGATGTATTATATTTTATACATTATTATTAGCGTTATTATTATTATTATTATTATTATTATTATTATTATTATTATTATGATGTTATTGTTGGTATTTTTCCTAATTGATCTTCTTTTCTAACACATAATCCTATTATCCAATAAACCATAGCCCATCTAACTCATACCCCTAATAAAATAAAATAAAAAATAAATAAAGAAACAAAAGATATATAGTAATTATATATATATATATATATATATATTGTAAATCACCTAGAGGGGGTGTGAATAGGTGATAATGCTAATCTATAAACTAAATGCGCTAAATGTGGAAGTTTAAAACAAATATTGCAATCACTTAATACAACCAACAAGTGTAGCCGAATTCCCCGTGAAGGGCTCTGGACTAACTCCTCTTGATTCCCCTAGATATGGGTTGAGGTGCTATATGAAGCTCTTGTGGTTAAGTATAAGTGAGGCACACACACAAGCAATCCAAGCATATAAGGATAAGCAATATGAATCAAATGCAAGGACAACACAAGCATACAAGATATGAATAAATGAATGATGCTTTGCACAAATAAGAGAGAGAGTTAGAGAGACAATGGATCAAACGCAAATACAAGGATATGTTTCGAGGTTCGAGCCCTTAGCTCTACGTCCCCGCCTTCACCGAGAAGGATTTCCAATCCACTATCTCCCACTGAGGAGGATTTGTTACAACAAGGGAGTACCGAACTCCTCTCTCAAACACCGCCTCACAACCGAGGGGTAGGCCCATAGTCAAACAACAACCAAAAAACAATCACCTCTACCGAAGAGGGATACAAATCAAACTCCACCTCACAATAGAGGGAGCAAACCACAATCTCAACCTCTACTAAAGAGGGAGCAAACCAATCACCCGATCACCTCTACCAAAGAGGGATACAAACAAAAGTAAGAGTGTTTTTACAACAAGTGGTTTCTTTCAACCACAAACAATCTCTCTTTTCCACTAAACAAAAGATCCTATAGAATAGGATAGATGATAGCTCAAGTGTGAAAAACAAGTGTTTTGATCAAAGAAAAACTCTTGGGAAAATACCAAATAGATATTGAAATGAAGAACAATAAACCAATTTCCCAAAAACCTATTTTCTTTGAAAATAACAAAACACTTAAAACAAATAAGATGAATTTTTTTGCTCTTTAAACTCTTTTGAAAACTTGTTTTTAAAACCAAAAAGTGGGGAAAAATTAGCTCAGAAAATCTTGTTAAAATCCCCAAGAAATGGGGTATTTATAGCCCCAAAACAAAACTAGCCATTAGGCTGATCTGGCAGCCTAACAGGCTACCGGTCGGCCGGTCGGCTAACCGCAAACGGTCAGAAATGTGACCGTTGGGGCAACCCGGTTGACCGCACGGCCGACCACCCAGATACAGAGAGCAAAGCTCTCTGGTCCGGTTGGCCGCCCGGCCGACCGTCCTTGTGACTGCCAAACGTGCACAAGCCTGTGCACGTCGGTCGACCGGCCTTTGGTGCGGTCGACCCGTGCGGTCGGCCGACCTGGCCTGTCAGCCACAATTCTGGGATAGAGACACAAGTTAAAAATATTTCTAAAAATTCTTTTAACTCTTGTAAAAATACCCAAAATAGTTTATCATTTTGCATTGATATATAAACATGTGATAAAAAGTTTAGCTCAAATATCAAGCATATGAAACTATTTTTGTGTCTTAACATTTTTACCAAAAACCAAAACTCGTATTTTATCAAACTTGGATTTTTCTATAAGGAAATCTGATTTTTCCTAAAACTCATGAATAGGCATATCAAAATAAGTTTGTTTAAGATATGAAACATGTATGTATATTGAACACATCTAATATACATAAAAACAAAATAAACTTCTTTTGATCACTATTCATGAAAACCAAAATCCAAAACATAAAACTTGTGTGTGTTGTGCACTTGAGCATATCAACTATACTTATCTTTACAAATGGATCTAAACACACAAAACTAAAAGTAGGATACCTAAGTCTTCTTGACGATCTTCATCTTCAAGTCGACTCGATCCCAAACGTGATTCACCGAGTGCAAATGAGTGATCTTGAAGCTCGGGCATCGGAATCATCAAGTGAAGGCTTCCAAACTCATCTTTTTGAAGCAATCACCAACTAATATCTTGTTACATGATCTGAAACTAAAATCAGAAGATTATTAGTAAACATAACTACATGAGTTAAGCATCATCAAAACTAGAGAGGAAGGCCTCCGGGCCAACATATATACATACATACATACATATATATATATATATATATATATTATATATATATATATATTATATATATATATATATATATATATATATATATATATATTATATATATAAAATTGTATGCTTAAATTGTTTATGCCAAGTTTAAAACTCATATCCTTTTTACCAAATCCTAAAACCTAAACCATAATGCCACATTAGTGTGTCATTAGTTAGGAGATCTAAATTATTTAAACAAACCTAACGCTGAATTTCAAATTTCAAATTTTCAACTAAAGATCTCAAGTGATCTTTAGGGATCTTTATTTTAACAACTTGAATTCTTATCTTAACAATCTGATTTCTTCTCTTAACAACCTGAATTATCATCTTAACAATTTGATTTCTTATCTTAACAATTTGATTGCTAAAAGTCCTAACCTAAAAGATCTTATCCTATTCTATTAACGTAACCCTCTTCTCCTGCTTCTTTAAAAAAAAACGACATTAGAAAAAAATTCAAATCTAACATTTCTTCTTCCTCCCTTTACCTCCCCTTGGAATCGATTATGACGGAGGAACGTGTTTTCGAGGCGTGGAGATCCAGGATTAGGCTATGGAGATCAATCCAAGTAAGCAAATCAAATTTTAAGAATTAAAATTTTATTTGAAGTATCATGAGATTCATCTTATCATGGATTTTCTTTCACAAAAAAATTCTTATCTAAAGATCTAGATCCAAATTAATTTATATGAACTAGAATTTTATCCCTCATTTCATAAAATTTTAGATCTCTTCCAAAAAAATATAAATAAAATAAAATTATATGAATTAAAATTCAATTAAATTGAAATACCATGCTTAGAATTTTTTCCATGAATCTTTTCTTCATTAAAAACATCACCTTTGTTAAATAAAACATATAAAGTAATATTTATTACCCTAATTAAATTATAGAAATTTTTTTAGAAAACAAAATTTCTAGAATATTAAAATAAAAGAAATTTGTTTGGATTAAAAGTTTGCATATTTAAAATTTTCTTTCCATAAAAAGTTAGAACTTACCCTAACGATCTAAATTAAATATATAGGGTAGTGTACATTGTTTAATGGAATTTTTAGAAGATTTTTGAAATTTATATATTTATATTAAAAAGAATAAAAAAGAAAATATTCTTTAAAAAATAATAAAAGAGAAAAAAAGAGAGGACGCTGCAGCCGCCTCCCCAAATTGGCCAAGCGCAGTCACCTGGGCCGCTATTGGGCCAGGCTAGATCCAAAAAACAATATAGAAAAGCTGGGTCAGGTGTAGAGCACCCGGGCCTGGCCAATGGCCGGGGCCGCCACTGGCCCAGGCCCAGGCCAAGACCAAACAAAAAACAAAGAAAAAAAAAAAAAAATGGGCCTAGATTATTGGGCCAGGTCAGGTCTAATAGATTAAAAAGGAAAAAAAAATAAAAATGAGCCTGGCCAATGGGCCAGGCCAGAAAATAGAAAAGAAAAAAAAAACAAATTGATTCTAAGACCCAATTTCAGAAAGCTAAGTTTCAATCCAACCCAAATATTTTGAGTTCTAATCTATTTGAATCCGACCCAAATACAAAACAGACCAATTAACTTATTGAAAATAATTTTATGGACTGGATAAAAAGTTGAAAAAAATAAGTAAAAATAGGAATAAATATTTAGATGACCCCTAGAACCTACTGAAATTTTTTGAGAGTATTTATATCATATTGGACTGAACCACTGTTTTCAAAGTTGAAACCCGCTATTTCAACATTCAGACCCGTTAAGAAATTTCATGTTTTTAACCATTTAAACCCCACAAAAATCAGTAAATAAATCTAAATAATCCTATAAACTCAATGTATCATTATACAACCTGGTTTTAAGATCTAGACCATCTGCATTTAATTTAAAATACTGAATAACATCCAATAGGATATCTTATGTACAATTCGAATGTATTTAATGTAGATTCTTCAAATTGGTAATTGAACGCGCTATAAGCCCAGGTGAGTGTTCTTTGTTTCTCATTAAGTATTTCAATATTGTTTCACGTGAGCGTTTTATCTGGTCTATTTCTATAAATATTATTTTACATCTTAATCATTATTCAAACTTAATTATGGTTTATACTTGTTAGTTATTAGTCCACTTCTACATGTATTAAATACAAAATAAATTGCCTTGTGAATATTTTTATATCTCTTTTAATAAACCTTGCATAATATTCTTGATCCTGGACAACATGATACCCTTGATAGGCCTGTCAATGGGTTGGGTTCGGGGTGGTACAGGTGGTACCATACCCGGACCCGTTTACCCAAGAGGGTACCATACCCGTCCCGTTTATCCGCGGGTCCAGAAGGTGGGTTTCCATACCCGGACCCGCTATACCCGCGGGTCTAGACCTGTTTACCCAGACCCATAACAAAAAAAAACATAAACAAATACAGTAACAAAAGCACATTAAGAGGGGAAAAAATTTTGTAAAGAGAAAGAAAATATGTTTTAATATCAATAAAAGATGAAATACAACCAGGTGCAAGAGGTGGAGGGAAAATTTTCGATGAAAGACTCTAATAAAGAAAAAAATTTAAAGTAAGGCCCCCAAATTTATTTGAGAAAATACAATAATAGAATCACCCACTAATCAACCAACAGTCTTCAACATTTAAAGCACAAAGGGATCATTTACTGATAGAGTCTTAAGAGGGTTTTAATTCTATTAGTATTATTTATATTTATGTTTTGAAATGGGTAAATGGGTAATCGGGTCTGGTTCAAGTAAAATCAAACCATCCCATTTAATACTCGGGTATACGGGTATACAGGTAAACGGGTATAGGTCCAGAGCAACCCTTTCCATATTCACTTAATCGGGTCGGGTCCGGGTCTAGACCCGACCCATTGACAGGCCAACCCTTGAAAACTTGACTGACTATATATGACATCTACTTGATAACTATTCTGTTCATGTTACTAAAAGTTACTAAGATAATTTCATTAGACCGTAACGCTCGGTACAGTTCTATTCATCGTATACACGGTTACTGTTACTGTTCATTGTTTTTATTATTGTTCACTGTGTATACGATTATTGTTATTGTTACTGTCATCATACCGTCCCTGTTTTCTAGATAATATGGACATTGACTGATTTAACTGAATTGAATAGATAATAGGGTAAATGGATTACTTACACTGGGATTAGGGAAATTGATGGAGGAGACAGCGTCTGTATTTTGGGTGGACCTAGAATACAGGTTGCACAACCGACTTATGGTTCCATTACAGGGTTTCGGGGGATGACTGATATCCCGTATTGTTCATATTGTCATTGTTATTGACGCATTATTATTATTGACTACCTAGCTGTACCTAGCGGTAGGAACTGATTCAACGTCAGGTAATTGGGCCGTGGTTCCGGGTATATACGAAACCTACCTAAAGTACGGACAAGTCTCCAACCAATCAGTTTCAATAATTTAGGACTTCGATTGACACCTGTAATAGGCGTAATATGGGATGCGTCTATTACAGGTGGCAGTTGGTGTTCGCTGACATAATTAATAATGATAAACTATTATAATGTATTGTGACTGACCGTAAACACCTGATTATACATATATTTAACTATGATAGACATATGATTCTACACATGACCGGATTGTATAGCAGACTAGTGACATATGCTAGGTTACGCTTCTTGACATTAGTTGTTTCCTTTGGTCATGAGATCAGTTATATATCGTTCATGACTTTGTTCTTAATATTGATTATTCTGTTATCTTATATTTCAGTTTATCATGTTGTTATTGCTTACATTGTTATTATGCACGAGCATTTTTCCCTTTACACACACTCATTAGGTCGCTTTTGACGACCCTGGATTCGCACGTCCAGGATTTTGGATACTTTATTTTATTGTTCAGGTGTTCGTGTGATTGTACGCTTTACGAGGGGCTAGAGTTTCTCTCTTTTGGTTCTAGTATTTTTTATCTCTTTTGTCTTCTTGTTATTTTCTGATTCTCGATATATATTAGATTCAATCTTTATTCTAGTTCTTTTATATGATATCATGTATGGACGCTTATATGTGATATTACAGTGATTGTTGATTTATTATAGTTTAGATTTTATAACTATTTCAGGTTACTTAAAGCTTAGCGCGTGCATGTGAGGTATTTTCCTTGCGTATATGTATCGCCGACTCTCGTCGTGACTCTGTTTCTACGTATTTGGGAAGCGAGGCGTGACACTCTCTGTTTCTCCCTCACACCCTCTCTGTCTCTATCTCCCCCCCCTCTCAACCCTTTATCTCTCTCTCTCTCTCTCTCTCTCTCTCTCTCTCTCTCTCTCTCTCTCTCTCTCTCTCTTCACCACTCTCCCTCCCTCTGATCATCACCGCCACCCAAGGCCAAGGCCAGCGCCAGTGCCGACGGCCAAGGCACAACCCCGAGCTCTCTTCTCCTTCTCTCTATTTCTTTACGTAATACTATTGTGTTTACAACTTTTCGAAAGCGATCCCCTTTCTCGATGGACATCTAGGTGCTTAAATACCCCCGTGGCGTTGTAATTTATGGCGCAGATATTTCGGATCTTCATAACCGCATGGTTTGTACGTGCGATTTCTCATAAATGCTTAAATAACAACACATGATTGTTGGAATTGATATGTAGAGATATCTGCCACTATCCATAACTGCCCCCAATGAAATAGAGGTGCTGAAACATTTAGAACAGAGGGATAATTTGATAGCGTAACCGACTTTGTGAATCAGGTATTTCGCTGCTGAGTTGTATCCAGCGTGGAGGCAGGAGTCTTTGCGGAGGGCCTTTGCTGTGGGGTCATGGTCTCTGATTAGCAGAATGGTTCCGCCCGAGTTGAATATCTGGTGAATGATCTCGGATAGATATAGTCGGAGAGGGACCTGGCAGTTGCGGATGTCAAGAGGGATCTCGGGTGGAGTGTGGATTCGGAGAGGGATCTCGGGTCGAGGGATTCGGAGAGGGGCCTGGCAGTTGCGGATGTCGGAGAGGGATCTCGGGTCGAGTGTGGACTCGAGGCAACGCCCGAGACTTTCTCCATGGACCTGCAATAGCCCAGCTAGTATGTCGAGTTTGTTGTCGTTTAAGATGCTTCTAATATGGTGGGAGACGTGTCGCAATCTTGACGAGGGTTAAAATCTAACCACTACACTCTTTAAGAATCTTACTATTCTGACTATACTTTCTTAATTCAAATAAACTCATAAAAAAGTGAAATGTGTTGCATTGTTTTAAAATAATTCACAAGAACTTAAAAATATATACCGCTCTCCTGTAAAATCTAATAATAATCAATTTAATATTATTAAATTTCCAAATAACTACCTCAACAATTGTGTTGATGTGAAGTCTAAATCAACCAAGGAGCTGCCGACTGAGTTTGAATCAAGAAACTTGGATCCAAGACTTGAAAGCTAATCGGATTCAACAAAGCGGTACCATACACGTGGTTGACACACGTTGGCAAACATGGCGCGAAGGCTGTTAACGTGTCAGCCAATCAGAGCAATTAACATGACTCAGTGCCCTAAAAATTTGGAGATACCGACACGTGGAAAGAGAAAACCTGTCCTTGATCAAGAATTACAAATGCACCCCTTTCACAAATATATATTTCACATAAATTCTTCAATTGCGTGCCTCGTGGGTCCCATGGTAATATTGCAAATAATTAATCCAAGAAATTGCAAATTTAACGCATCAATTTGCAGATGATGTGAATATGAAAACAACACTTTCCTTGTAAATAAAGTAGAACAATTTGATTTATACTCAAAACGTTATAGTCAAAATAATTAATCCAAGGAAAACTTTATACTCAAAATAAACTAGAACAATTTGATTTATAAAGTGAACTGACACTTTCCTTGTAAACTATTTGCAGGTTTGAATTTTCTTAATAGGAATGAACGAGAATTTTTTTGAATTAAAACGGAAACACAACTAAAAACTTATTATGCAACAACGTGAGTTACGTTGAAAAAATAGCATGTAGAGACTCATTTTGACTCATGAGTTATGATTATTCCATGTGATCATATATATGATAAACAAATATAATTCATTATTAACGTATGCGTCAAAGGTAAGTTATTTAGTTTCTCTCGAAAAAATGGGATACAAAAGAAATAATTTCTTCTGAAGAATCTTTCTTTTTCTCCTCTCCGCGCTCTTTGTGTGAGGCTGTGGTCTTTCTTGTAGAGAAAGAACCAGCATACTTTTCTGATTTATTGCCTTGCTCCAAATTACACATTATAACAAGCTACGAAAATAAGTAGGCACAATTATGAAAACCTTGTATGTCTCGTTCAACAACACCACCATCCCCTCTCTCCCTCCCCACCCCCAAACAAACCCTAAAAAAAAGAAAATCAAATCTGGGGGAGGGGAGGCCTTCTCCCACCTGCTTTCCTCCTCCCCTACCCTAATCTCCCACCATATATAAAAGGGTTTCTTTTTTTCTTTTTTCTTCCTTTTTTTTTTTCATTTGTAATTATTTCTGATCTACCTTGGGGAAACAGGATCCGAACTTGAGCCTTTCCATCCAGATCGACAAAGAGGAGGCTGGATCCGGCCTTGAGCCTTAATCAAATCTGGTCTTTAGCCTTCAGGTTCGGCTAAGGGGTAATCAGATCTGGTCTTTAGCCTTCAGGTCCGGCCAAAGTTTTCTTCTTGTTGGCATGGAGCGCGATCACCCCCTCCCTGATGGTGAGGTTGATGCTAGAGGCCATACCCCTCGCCCTTGTGTGGGGTCGTCGTCATGCCGATGTTATAGCCATCGACAAGGCTGATGTCGTAATTGGAGGGTGATCTGGGCTAGGGTGGCAGGTGTGGGCCTGCCTAGGCCACCAAACTCAAGGCGATCCCCGCAGTCACCAGTGACGCAGGTGAAGCGGGGGGCCAGTTTAGACGCAGCCCGTGCAGGTCCAGATGCGGCAGATCAGTGGTGGGCCGAGGGTGGGAAGGATTTGTGGGTCAGTGTCTAAAGGCGGAGCCTCTCAGACCCGGGCAAGGGCCGACGAGAGTAAGGGGTGGTTCTGGCCTTGAGGTGGATGTTTCAAGGTTAAAGGTTGCCGAATTTGCTCCAGATTGTCACAGTCCCTATTTCTAAATGTAAAATTAGTCTAATAACTCTCAATTGGACTGTAATCTCCATATTTTACTTGAAAATTTTGACAGCATCTCCTCTAATATTTTGACTTTGCCATAATACAATATATTAATTTTTGGCTCATAATGGCCTACTTTTACCAAATAACAATTTCAGCCACACGGCCTACTTATCTTTGTATAACTAAAATCCATAATCTCATCATATAATTTCACATCATTTACTTCCACTAAGATAACTTAGTAATGCATAACACCAACAAAATCAGTCCCACTCCCATCATTATCAAGTGTAACCACTAGTCTCAGTCTTAAAATATTACACATACAAAATGTCCATAGTCCCAAGTATATCACAAGTACCAGTTATAAATAACAAGTGCCATACATACACCAGTTAGAAAAAGAGTTCCCAAAAATAAAGCAAACATTTAAAGATGATTAGTACAATCAAAACATGAAAAGTGTGTCGCTCAACCCATCACTTAGTTCTTCCGAGCTAAAACCGACCACTTACCTTTATCCAAACCTGAAATATATAAAAAAAACAGAGTGAGCTCGACAGCTCAGTGAGTAAACCATGCTAAAATTTAGTAAGTTAAGAGTTTTATTTTATCCATAACATTTAGAAGTAATCTATATAGATTTTACTTGAATTACTATAAATTTTTTTTAACTACCTATCCTATCTATACCTATCCTAACTATATAGACTTCACAATTATTATTTAGATGTATTAACTACCATGAATCTCTCTCTTTATTTACTCTTAATTCTCATCACCCATACAACTACAAGTTCAAGCTTATGTGTGGTTTTACTATGTGTATATTCCTACATGTATGCATGGGCCATCACATTAAAAGGATGATAACTTTATGCACGTACAAATTCCTTGTTACACAACATCATAAGAAGACAATACATGATAATATTTGTTATTTGGCATATATATACATCGTTCATGAATATAAGGTTCAATTCTCCATCTCCCCCTCCTACTGGATTTCGCCCGCCCCTTCCTCCTTATAAATATATATATACATATGATAATTGACCACTATTTTCCCCTCCTACCAGCTCCTGCCCGCCCCTTCCTCCTTATATATATATAATAAACCTCCGTCTTCTCTCTCCTATTGGCTCCTTCCTCCAGGTAAACAAACATAGCACATAACACACAATTATCATACACATGATATTTGTATCATATGTAAATAAATGAAATAGTTTCACATCGATTATATACATATATATGCACATGTATCAACCCTTATGATATGCTAAATTTACGTTACATAGGATTGTTACTACATCAAGAGTTTGACGTAAACAACTACTCATATAGAGTTTTGTTTTTCTTTTCTTCTTAATCGTAAATTATACCTAAATCTTGCTCGTCTTCTATATAGATTGAATTTAAAATGTTAATATACGGTCATGTCTTCCCTAAAATTTGTCAATATAGCACAATACTTGAAATTTAAACAACAACTCAATTTTGATTCTATTTACATAATCATGAGAAAACCATTACTTGATTACTTCAAGTACTCTATTATAGAGTAATTGTTCTTATTCACATGTTGTAGGGAATTTATGTCGATTTCGTGATACTAGATTCTTTGAATATTTATTGAAATAACCTACAATTTCCTTTCAAATTCCTTATCGGTATCATACTCTACTCATTCGAGATTTAGCAATCCCACAAACTTAATTTATTTACATTATAGTTTACTCACCAATTTTCCAACGAATGTTCTGGTGTGGGTTTCTTCCGAACCCTTTCCCAAATCATAATTCTATTCATGAATATACCAAGGGTAAATAATTTATGTTAGAATAACCTCTAATTCAAGGGAAAAATTGATGATTTACCTTTTACTCTAATCTGATCTCAAAAATTTGGCTCGAGTTAAACCCTATAGTTGATGGTCTCTTGCTGTATGGAGTTCGAATTTAGGCCACCACGAATCCCCTTCAACGCTATCAACCTCTCCTTGCTCTCAGCCTGGGACGTGCCTGGTCGGGTCGCACGCGCTGTGCCGCCCTGCTGGTCGCCACGCCACTTTGCTGCTTACCCTGTTGGCCTTCGCTGCTGCTGCGGTCGGGGGGGGGGGTGAAGGGAGAGGGGAGAGAGATTATGAGAGAGAGGAGAAGAAAGAAAAAGAAGGAATGAAAGGGGAAGGGTTTACCTAATTGTTGCATCAGAGAGAGAGAGAGAGAGAGAGAGAGAGAGAGAGATGGTTGAGGTTGGGTTTCAGCAAGAAGAAGAAGATGAGATTGAACTGTTTTTGGAGAAAGAGAGGAGGAATAAATGAGAATTGTAATAACTAAGAGAGATAGAGAGATATATATATTTAGGGTTTTTTTGTACCATTCTATTTATTACTACATTTCCTAAACTCTCATGGCATGCCACCTCACTACTCCATCTCTCCAAGCATCCCCTACTCTTGTCACCTCATCTTTGCCCATCTCCATTACTCTCCAACACATCACACTAATTAGAATTTTTATTTAATTAAATAATTAGAACTTATAAGCATATAAGTAAATACATGTATGAGTATATTTGGAGCTTGGAATACTAATATATAAATTTGTAATAAAATTCTCTCTCTTTCCCTATATATATGAATGTATACAAATAGAATTATTTATCAATAATGCATGCATATGCCTAACCCCCCTCTAAATACACTGTTATTTGGCAATGTATACACACACACATCATTATGTTTTCATACCGTGTTACTCCAAAATTATATTAATACTATTCTATGCACATTTATATTGTTAATCATGTATTCATATTAGCTGGTGACTCTTACTATTCTGAATTATCTTTAACTAGGTTGTAACTCGGATTATTAGGATTAGGTGTTACAATTCTACCCCTTAAGGAAGTTTCGTCCCTGAAACTCGGCCTGCTTTGAAATAACTATGGATAAGTCTTTTTATATTTTCTCTTCTGGTTCCCAGGTAGCTTCTTCAATCTTTTGGCTTTTTCATAAGACCTTCACCAAAGGGATCATCTTATTCCATAACTATTTTTCCTTATGGTGTAGTATTTGTGCTAACTCTTCTTATATGACAAATCTTCTTGGATTTGTAGTTGTGAATAATTAAGGATATGATTGGGATCTGATATATATTTTCTTAGTTGAGATACATGGAACACATTGTAAAGTTTCCCCATCTCCGGGGGTAAGGCCAAACAACAAGCTAGCGGTCCAATTCGCTCCAATATTTCAAAAGGCCCTATATACCGAGGATCCAACTTGTTTTTTTTACCAGTGCATATTATACCTTTCATTGGAGATACCTTCAGAAATACTTTATCTCCTTCTGCAAACTCCAAGGGTCTCCAGCGTCGGTATGCATATGCCTTCTGTCTGCTTTGGGCCACCTTCATCCTTTTTCTTATCATCAAAATTTTTCCTGTCGTCTTTTAAACTAGATCAGGTCCCAATAACTCTTGATCTCCTACTTTTTCCCATAGATTGGGGATCAACATCACCTACGATACAAGGCTTCAAAGTGTGGCATTCTAATAGTTGATTGATAACTGTTGTTATAAATGAATTCTACTAGTGGTAAATACTTTCCCCAGTTGCCTCCAAAGTCTAATGTACATACTCTCTAGCATATCTTCTAATATCTGTATAGTTTTTTCTGATTATCCATTAGTCTGCAGGTGTGTTGCCATACTGGGGTGTAGCTTAGTGTCCAAAGCTTTAGATAGGCTGATCCAGAATCTAGATTGAAATCATGGGTCTCGATCCGACACAATTGTCTCAAGTACTCTACGAATTCAGACTATTTCTCGAAGATAGATTTGTGCTAACTTATCTATCGAGTAGTTTACTCAAATGGGTAAGAAATGTGGGAACTTTGTGAGTCTATCAACTATCACTCATATGGCATTATACCCTTAAGGGGATTTAGAAAGTCCTATTACAAAATACATGGTAATGTGATTCCATTTTCATTCAAGGATTTGCAATGTCACTAGAAGTCTGGGGGGTTTCTTTTATTCAGCTTTGACTTGTTGGCATATCAGGCATCTCTGCACGAACTTAACTATATCATCCTTCATTCCTTCCCACCAAAAATTCGATCGCAGATCTTGATACATCTTGGTTCCCCCGATGTGCTGTGTAAGGGGTGCAATGAGCTTCCATCATGATTTTCTCCTTGAGTTCATGGTCTGGTGGTATACATATTCGGCTTCATCTCCTTAATAAGCCTCTTCCAATAATAAAATCGTGAGTTTCACCCCTTTGTACGTTTCCAATATTCTTTGCTGTCTGAACATCCTTATGTTGTGCTTTCTTGATCTTATCATAAAAATTGAAATTTATGCTGACTTGATTTATCTAACCGATCCTCATCACGGGTTCTTTTATTTGAACTTCTATTTGCATCTTCACTATTTCTTTCAATAGACTAGCTTGTTGGGTTAATAATGCAGCCAAGGATCCTCCGGACTTTCAATTACCACTACATTGGCTTTTCAAGGTGATAATAAATGGTTAAATCATAGTCTTTCATTAGCTTCAACCACCTTCTTTAGCGCATATTTAATTCTTTTTGTGTAAATATTTACTTTAGGCTCTTATAGTCAGTGTACATTTCACAAGATACATCATATAGATAATGTCGTCATATCTTCAAGGCAAATAAAACTACAGTCAACTCTAAATCATGGGTTGGGTAATTCTTCTCATGGTTCCTAAGTTGCCTGGAAGCATAAGCAATCACTCTACCATGTCACACCAATACACACCCTAACCCCGACCTTGAGCATCACCGTATATAACATAGCCTTCAGTCCCTGAGGGTATGGCTAGGACCGGGGCTGAAGTTAATTTATCCTTCAAATTCTGAAAACTTTTCTTCTGACTTTCTCCCCAATAGAACTTGAGACCTTTCTTGGTCAACTGTGATAATGGTATTGCTATTCTAAAAAATTCTTCTATAAATCTCTGATAATATCCTGCCAACCCTAAAAAACTCCGCACTTTGTGATATTGGTGGGTCGAGGCCAATTCTTCTTCTATCTTTGCAAGATCCACTGATATCCCTTCTTTAGTTATAATATGACCAAGCAATCTAACTTTTTCTAATCAAAACTCACACTTCTTGAATTTTGCATAGAGTTGTTTTTGTTAAATAGTTGTAATACTATTCTCAAGTATCTCTCATGCTCTCCTTTGCTTCTTGAGTAAATTAATATGTCATCAATAAAAATCACCACAAACTAATCTAGATATGGCTGAAAGATTCTATTCATCAGATCCATAAATGATGCAGGGGCGTTGGTCAATCCAAACGGCATCACCAAAAATATGTGGTGCTCATATCTGGTTCTAAAAGCCGTCTTAGGTTTATCTTCTAGTTTAATCTGTAATTGATGATATTCAGATCTTAAATCTATCTTGGAAAATACACTGGCACCTTAAAGTTGATCAAAAAAAATCTCCTTGAAAGTGGATATCGATTTTTAATAGTGACCTTATTCAGTTCTCGGTAATCTATATACAATCTCATGCTCCCATCCTTTTTCTTTACAAATAACACGGGGGCACCCAGGGTGATATACTTGGCTAATTAAATCCCAGATTTAATAGCTCTTGTAATTGACCTTTCAATTCTTTCATCGCTGTTGGTGCCATTTTATAAGGAGCCTTCGATATAGGACTTGTCCCGAGTAGTAGATCAATAGAGAATTCTACTTCCCTATCTAGGGGTAAGCTGGGATAAGCCTGGTAGATCTTCCAGAAATATCAGGGTATTCTCTTATGACTGCTATATTTTCAATTTTTGCCTCATCATTTTCTTTATCCATTACGCAAAAATCTTTGACACCCACGCCTCAATAACTTAGTGGCCTTTAAAGCTGAAATTACTGGAATGCTTATTTTATTCTTCATCTCTTCATACACATATTCTGGGGCTCCTTCCAACTTAAAGGTTATCTTTATTTGATGACACTCTATATGTGCATGATAAGTTGACAATCAATCTATTCTTAGGATGAGATCATTTTCCATCTCTCCTAGTTTTATCAGATCGCTTATATTTTCATTTCTCCTATAATGATTTCACATCTTCAAGTACATATCAGTGATCAATTCAGTGCCTACAGGGGTTGACACTCCTAATTGATAATTCATAGGTACAGCTTCCTTGTTAAATTTTGTAGAAATGATGAAGAAATAAAGGAGTGTGTAGCACCGAGATCAAATAATACTCGAGCAATATTTTCGGATAAACAAATAGTACCTTCAATTACTACATTAGACGCTCAAGCCTCTTGCTGGATTAAGGCATTCATTCTTTTATGGGCTCTGGGTTGTTATACTGAAGCCTGAGTCATTACTGGTCGAGTTGTGCTGGCAGGTCGCCGAAGAGCAACTATTGGTCCTACTATTGGGGCGATGCCTGGGGTCTGCTTGCTTGTTCCCCTACCTGTAGTTCATGTAAAGTTGGACAATCCTTTCTCATATGGCCTAGTTTTTCACAGGCGAAGCATTGTTTGCTTATTAGATAATTACCAGTATGATTGTGGTTGCACCTTGGACACCACATACTTCTTGCAAAGCTTGAACGCGAAAAAGATGCATGTGGTAATCCCTGAGAGAACCCTATACCTCTGAGCCATGAGCCTATCATGGTTCTTTGAGTTGGTGTTGTTGGAGATCCAGTACCTCCGCCGAACCTGAAGTTAGATGATCCAAATCTTGGCATATAAGGATACCGGGATGCTTGGCGGAAGGTAACTCCTTGGCTCTTGTATCCTGATTTTCTTGCATATCCCTTTTAACTTCTAGTGCTTTCTCTACGGCCTGGTTATAAATTTATAGTTGAAATGAAACCAATTTGCTCCTGATTTCTGGCTTTAAACCCCTCACAAACCTCTTCGTCCTATCTTCCTCTTCAGACACCAATTTCTCAGCATATCTCGATAACCGAGTGAATTTGACTTCATACTAGCTCACTGTCATTTGCTCCTATTTCAATTCTTGAAATTCCATTGCAAGTTTATCCTTTGCTACCCCTGGTATATACTTTTTTGAACTTTTTGACTTGAAAGTTCCAAAAATTTCTTCTTCCAATGACTTAGCTCCACTTTTAACCATTTTCAACCAATGTTCTACTTCCCCCTGTAACATAAAAGAGGTAAAAGACACCTTTTGATTCTCAGTACATTCCATAACATCTAGTATTTTCTCAATCTGATGAAGCCACTCTTCTGCTTGTATTGAGTAAACTTCTCTTTTAAATGATGGCAGATTCAACTTCTGGAATTATTCTAAAGCTCTACATGGGTTGCTTATTGTTGCCAGTTGTACCAACCAACCTGGCATTCTATCAGAAACTCTGATTTTCATTAAGTTGTTCCACCACAATCTCATGATTAGTCGGGAGATGGACACTCCCGACCGTACTGTGTGGTGGGGCATTACCTTCAAGATTAGTATCTGGTGGTGGAAGATTCAAGTCTATTTATCCCTAAAAGAGTAACCATCTCTTGTTATTAAAAATATTCACGATATAAGGCAAGTTTTATATACAAAATACTACTTCTATTTATAACTTCAAATATTTCTGTAACAAGATTTACATTTATACGCTTACATTTATACAAAATACACAAAAGTATTCATGATAAGATACATCATTTACACACACTCCTTTACAAGGCATACAAAGCCCTCCTACCCCAAAAAATCTAAAATATGCAAGCCATGACATCCTTTCCCAAAATACTATACATCCTAATCTCCTTGAAGGAGCATTAGAACCAATGGAGCTTTCATCCTTATTATCTTCTTCAGAATCCCTCCCTCGATGTCTTCTTCCTCAGGGTCCTCTTCTTTAGGGTCTTCATTTTCCATTATAGCATCTTCATCACCCCTCCAATAATTATGCTCATCGTATAGATCCAAATTTTGGCCCAGCTAGAATTCCACCGAATACCTCCAAAGATCATCCTCCCTTGGGGCTCCGTCTCATCATCAAGGTGTCTTCCTGGGCCTCGGTCACTGACAGATTTCCTACTGCACTCTCAACATCACTCACTGTTGCATTTTCATGTCCCACCAGACCCTCATGTCATCACTATCCATAGGATCAGTAAAGATAATCTCTGGATCAGTCTCATAATTCTAATCCATGTTGTTTGCTATCCAACTCGAACTTTCTGCCTTTGAATTATCGGATGATAATCCTGACAAATCAGAACCTCCCATCTGCAGAAGTAAGAGAATCATATCAGGCCCAGTTATCTCCAAAATCTCAAAAAGTTATATGTAAAATATATGTATATATATCATAAATCTGCAACTCTTCGCCATAAGTTTCCAACTCCCTAGGTTTATTATTGAACTCTGATGTTCTTACCTTCTGAATTAAATCTGACTTGCATGATATTTTAGTTGCTCTCCTGTTCTAATGTCCCATACCATTGGAGATTCATATAAAACGCCTGCCCCCCAGCAGAATCCATTCGAATCAAGGTATGCGGGCACCCGAATTTGAATGTAAGAGAACAGTTAGATATCCGACCTTTCAGAGTTAATTATATACATAAGAACCCACTACCCCTCTATGCTACCAGCATCAATCACACAAACATACATACAAGTTGCACATAATTTCACAATCAATTCTTACTTACTACACCTATCTAAACTAATCTTATAATAAACTAGGCTCTTATATCAACTATCACGGTCTCGGTTTCTAAATATAAAATTAGTCTAATAACTCTCAATTGGGCTGTAATCTCCTTATTTTATCTGAAAATTTTGACAACACCTCCTTTAATATTTTGACTCTGTCATAATACAATACATTAATTTTCAGCTCACAATGGCCTACTTATACCATATAACAATTTCAGCCCACACGACCTACTTATCTTTGTATACGTATACAACGAAAATCTATAATCTCATCATATAATTTCACATTATTTATTTTCACCAAGATAAATTAGTAGTTCATAACACCAACAAAATCAGTCTCATTCCCATCATTACCAAGTGTAACTATTAGTCTCAGTCTCAAAATATTACATATACGAATTGTCCATAGTCCAAAAATATCACAAGTACTAGTTATAAATAACAAGTGTCATACATATATATACCAGTTAGAAGAAGAGTTCTCAAAAGTAAAGCAAACATGTAAAGATGACTAGTACAATCAAAACGTGGAAAGTGTGTCGCTTAACCCATCACTTAGTTCTTCCGAGCTAAACTGGCCCCTTACCATTATCCAAACTTGAAATATATAAAAAGAAACAGAGTGAGCTCTACAACTCAGTGAGTAAACTATGTTAAAATTTAGAAACTTAAGAGTTTCATTTTATCCGTAACTTCATTTTATCCATAACTTTTAGAAGTAATCTATATAACTTTTACATGAATTACTATAAATTTTCACCCTATAATGCAAAACTCTCCTATCTATTCCCATAGGCTTCACAATTATTATTTAGATGACTCAACTACCATGAACTTTTTACTTTATTAACTTTTAATTCTCATCACCCATGCAATTATAAGTCAAGTTTATGTGTGGGTCTACTACGTGTTGATCGTGGCAGAACAAACACTCGAAAACGTGTATTTTATGAAATCAGTAAAATTATGTGTGTGCTAATATTCCCTCGATACTTCCATTATAGCATTCTCTCAACGGGTCAAATCCATAGGGACGGGAGGCGATAAAAGCGTTAACAGTTTTTATGTTCACGTCGGTTATTAACAAGTTCTTCTTTGTCAAAGAATTAGAAAAGAAAAAGGAAATACAAATAAAATAGAAAAAGTGATTTGGAAAAAACAAAATGAAAAAGATGATGAACTTTGTGGTGAAAAAAATAAAAACAATGGTGAAGAAGATGAAAACAAGGATGAACTAAGAGATGGCGAAAAGATTGATAGGAGAGTGATAAAAAGATTTAGGAAATTTGTTTTAAAACAAAGGAAAAGAAAAACTTATGGATACTAACTACTAATTGCTTCACTAACCATGCTAACCTCTTAGTGATAGTCGCCTCACATGGATCCTTGGTCATCACTAATCCTTGGCTTCAAGAGATGATATAAAGCATGGCACATAAGATTGTTCTTTCACATTCAAACACATCCAAATCACACAAAATGCAAGCTACTATTAAATCATCAAAACTGGTTAGAGGTGAGTATGAAATAAAGTTAGCATTGCAAGTTAGCTTGTTAGTGGGTTAGATGTTAGAATGTTAGAATATTAGGATCCACCATCATGAGCCTTCAATGGCTTTTGTAAGAGCAAGGCCTTGTAGAGGCTATTAAATTCACGTGGATTATCAAGTAAGTGGTTAGATAGTTAGTGATTAGTGGTTAGATTGCTATGAGGAGAAAAATTGGTTAAGGATCGTGTAAAAGGTAGAGAAGAAAGGAGATACTGTAACACCCCATCCTCAGAATGCGTACCCAGCTATGTGTCCTGATTTTTTGAGCGTATTTTTTATTTTATTTTCTGTTATTTAAATTCTTACGCATAAAGCAGTACTGCATGATTTGACCTTTTTGGTATTCAGATTTGACCGATTTTAGTTTCAAATATTATTTTTTAATATTCTAGATTTTTCATGATTTTTTGGAATTTTTCAGAATTAAATTGTAAATCTTCAAAATCGGTGTCGGCCAGTGTCGCTGACCGACTTTCGGATTTTTTAGACACTGGCCGACTTTCGGATTTTTTATTTACAAACGGAGTTGAAATTCTAAAAATGGATTTTATATTATTTCTTAAATCATATTTTTTATCTAAATGAATTTTTGGAGAATTTTTAGAATTTATCAAAAATCCGGCCTACACGGTGCGGACAACACCGTCCTCAGTGGATTCCAGGATTTTTATTTTGAAAATGAAATTGAATTTTTGAAAACTAATTTCACAAAAAATCTTAAAATAATATTTATTATTTTTGAGAATTTTTGGGAAACTTTTTGAGATACTTCATTTTTCGGGTTTTTCCCGAGTTTCCGGTGTTTTCCCAGATACCGGAATTCTATCTGGATATTTTATTTTTTCTCTCTCCTTGCCTGACGCGAGACCCACCAAATTTGGGTTCAACAATTAATGCGAAGACTCTCTCCATTCCGCATTTAATGCTTTGTTCTTCAAAGAAAATCAACCCAGATCATATCACCATGCCTTTTTGTCTTTTCTGTTAAACGCAACTTTTGCATTTTCCCTGGACGCAAGTTTTTTTCACTGCGTCTGGACCTCTACTACTAGACGCGGATTTCATAAGGAGACGCAGCCTATTTGATTGAATGAAACACATGTTTCATAAGTGGAATGGCAAACTTGTAGTTATATCAACTCCTTTATATATATATATATATATATATATATATATATATATATATATATATATATATATAGACACACTCCCATCCTCTCTCTCTTTCATTAATTCTTTCCTTCTTCCTTTTCCAGCCAACAGCAACCAACAAGAACAGCCCTCGCCTCCTTCTTGGCTGGCCAACACCACCCACCAACTCCACCTTTCTCCACCACCATTTCCTCCACCATTCTCCCCTCCATCTACTCCTCCATTCCAACAACAACAACAACCACAACACCATCTTCATCACCATCTTCTTACTCCATTACTAACCAAAACAACCCATCTTCTCCACTAACTTCACCACCTTAACCACCACCACCTACACCATCACCAACCATACCATCTTCTTCTCCTCGTCATACTCTTTCCAACGAACTATAGGTTAGTCCTCCGAAACACCATTTTCAAAACTCCATTTTTTTCATTTGAACTACACTTGCACCAACAACAACCCTCTCTTTTGGGGCCTTGGCCACCCATCTCCGGCCAACTCTGGCCAACTCCGGTCGCCGCCGGCGATCACCGGCCAAGCCACGGTCGGCCTACCTCCCCCTTCTCTTCTTTCTTTCTTTCCTTTGCTTTTCTTCTTTCTTTCCTTCTTTCCTTTCTTTCCTTTTCTTTTCTTTTCTTTTCTAATCTTCCCTAAACCTGCGTCTCCCCCTCTCCCTTTCTTGCGTCTCTCACTTCCCCCTGTCACTCACTTTCTCTTGTTAATTGCTAGACGCGGAGTTCACCCCGCGTCCAAGTGATTTCTTAAACGCGATCTTCGTGTCCTTGTTATTTGTTTAACGCGATTCTTGCGCTCTTATGTAACGCGACGCGGAGTACGTACTCGCGTCTGCGTTCTTTCTGTATTATAAAACGCGGGTCTCAGACCCTGCGTTTGTGGCATCAACGCAGCGCAACCCCGCGTCTGCGACCCCTGCGTCTTCATTCCCACTTTTTCTGATTCATCCTTCACCTCCTCTTTTTTATATATATTATTGGTTATCTAGACTCCAGAGCTTGGGATTTCCTGGTGTTTCCTGCGAGTGTTCTCGCTTTCCTTCGGATTTTACTGCTTCATCATGCTGACTAATATTATATTATTTTCCTGGCACACTTGCATGTATCATGCTATCTCCTGTCGCCTGCCTAATATCACCTCTCAGGCATATGTCCCATGGCACCTGTTATGCTACTACTTGATACTTGGCTTACGATTATCATATTCGCGGGAATCATGTGACTTGAAATTATAATACTTATGTACTCTCGAACTCCTGATCTTGGCATGCACTTGCTTTCCCCGTGAATTGATAATCACATAATAAATCATAAAAAGAAACCACTTGAATCGGGTCGGGGGAAACTTGCGGCTATCAATATATGTTCCTGTTTACAGTGGTTTTAGGTATGTTGTGCAACTACATTTCCGGTTTAACCTGAGGGCCTCCAGGCGACCGAGGGGAGCGCTGGCTCCCTCCTTCCTGGTACCATCTTGATAAGGGCATCCTACAAGACCCTACTGTACGCCTTGCGGCAGGTTCCGTCCTCCAGCAACGGAACAATCCTGGGCCGTGGTCCCGGGTATGCACGGGACCCACTGTAAACATTGTTCGTTGATACCCCCGTTGGTTTCCAATAACAGCCTCGATTTACTCATATGTGAATGTATGTGTGCTGGGACGCTATTACATATACCTAGACATATGGGTAGAATGAGTAATAAGTATAAATATTGTAAATAGCAGCAATAGATTTATTCAGCCTCATCACTTTCATTTTATGCCTTCATTTCTTACTTACTGTACATGTACTCTCGACACAGTTCTTGATGCTTAATATTATTTTGATCATATCAACACACATATACCTATCTCTACACGACACTTGGCGTTCACCTGTCTATTTGTTAGGGAGTTTCTGACTCCCCTGAACTTGCATGTTCAGGTTCTGAAGCTTGGATTGAAGCGGAGCCCTCCACTGAAGATCAAGCTTATCTCTCGGAGCAGGCTGACTTGTCCTAGCTCCTTCTGTTCCTGAATCTTCCTGCAAGCTCGGGGATTTTCTCCTCAGCCCGTGAGCACCTTTTACTGTACAAATTGTAAATTTCACTTTTGTACCTGGCTGTGATATAATGTACATGTACCAATATATCACGCTATGTGATAACTTTGTAATCCTTATGTTGGAATTTATATTGCCACGTGCTTCCGTACTCTTTTTCTTATTTGTACTGATGCTTAGCGTATATACGTGAGGGTATCTCTGACCTGCGTATATACGTCGCAGTAACGTCTCCGTACCCGCCGGATCGGGGCGTTACAGATACCTTTACATAAATTGTCACCATCTATTATATAGATTGTCACCATCTATTACATCAATAGAGAAGAAAGGAGATACCTTTACATATATTCTCACCATCTATTACATCAATCTCTCTTGTTCTCTCTGAATCTCTCAGCCCTAATACATGATCTAAAAACGAAATGAAAATACAAAAGAAAAGAAAAGAAAAAGAACACCTACACTAACTTACACTAAAAGAGAAAAACCTAGCCTATTTCTCCATCTGCCTGCGTTTCAGCCAAACCCTGCAGTATTTATAGGCAAACGAAGACTCTGGAAGGCGAGACGAGGTCATGCGTCAAAAACTGACGCGTGGGCTGCGGCAAAACCAGGGACTTAGGTCCCTGATTTTGGTGCACGGATTCGTCTCACTCTAAAGACCTGCGAGATATACTCAGATTCGGTTATTTTGGTCCAGATTTTCGTCAGACACCCGCCATCGTCTAGATTCAATGTATCTTCTAGAAACTCTTTACTTAGCCTCCAAAAAATCCGAATTTAATTACCCGAAAATAGTTTTAATTAAGCTCTTATTACTTCTTTGCCCTTAGACTTTTGATTATCTGCAAAATAGACCAAAACATAATTAGAAATGATATTTTATTCATAAATCGGTAGGAAATGTGATATAATAATGTAGAATTGTAGACTAATCACACCCCCACACTTATCTTTTTGCTCGTCCTGAGCAAAATAATAAAAAGAAAAACTATACTACAAATGTTATTACACCACCTTCGCAGGTGACGTGATTGCACTGAGCGTGTGCAACAAGCTGTTAAACCTCTAAGTTACCCCTAGAGGAGGAGTGTTATGTCCTGAGGGTATTTAGCGGATTGCACCCACAAAATACATAAAGAAAGGGAACAAATGTTAAGTGTTTTGAAAATACATTTCGAAAGAGAAACAAGTTTACAAAATATTTTTGCAAAAATTTAAGTGATCTAAGATCATAAGTCCACCAAAAATTATTCTCCCTTAAACTTAGTCTATATGCAAGATCTTATCTTCAATTAAGGTAAGAATTTAAAATTGCATTGAATATTTTATCCTTCATAAAACCTAGATAATATGCACTTTGTGATAGTGAAGATTTCTGGGATTTCAACTCTAACCATCAAGCCATTTATTTATGTATATATTTTTCTACCCTTAGTATTCTTAGGCTTCTAGTTTACCTGGGTAGTGAGCCTTTAACCGATAACTCTCAGACTAGACGGTCTTAGGGCACCAGATGAGAAAACATCCCTTGGATTTAAAGACTCGAGTAAATAAGGCCACAAAACTAAGAGGGATTAATTGCTTCTTATGACCACTTTTAGACGTGAATAATCATGCTTCTTGAGGCATAGTTATCTTGCTTAATAAATGATTTTTCTTTTCTTTTTTATATAAACCGTATATATTTTTATTTATTTTTTCTTTATGGTATTTTAGGTCTTTGTTTTCATCCCAAATATGTGTAAGTGTGAAGTGTATACTATCACAAATCTGAGGATTGAAGTCACATTCTTGTCTAAGTTTAATTTCTTTGAAAGGAAAACTTGCCAATTTGCCAATGGGACATTCAAAAGTATGAAATTGATCAAGTTTAATTTGTTGACCATAAAAGATTGGTGACTCAATTTCACGATGAATTGACACAGGATCTAATATTGACTCGGGAAAAGGATTGTGTTGGCCCAAAGGCCCATCACTCTAGTTTTGATGATGATCAACTCATGTAGTTATGTTTACTAATGATCTTGTGTTTAATTAGTGACAGATTTGTTATCAAGATCTTAGTAGGTGTGGAGCTTCAACAAAGGATTTAAAGTCAAAATTTGGAGCTAGCACCGGTTGATTCACGAGCCTAAGCATCAAGAACACATCAAGTACTCAAGAGGAGTCGAGCTCGTTGGATCGTGTTTGGACCAAGTCAAGATGTTGAGAAGACTTCAAGTGAAGACTTCAAGATCAAGACTTGTGTCTAGGTATAAGATTTAGTTTTTAGAATATTTTATTTTTAGATAAAATGTAAAGGATAGAGTAGTTGGTGGATTTGCTCAAGTACTTATGCACACACACTCTTGATAGAATGTTTTCATAAAAGATTTTTAGTTTTAGAAAAGAATTTTTACTTTGGAAAAATACTTTGGTTTTTGGAATTCCTTATATACATATCTTTTATCCAAAACCAAGTTTAGAGCTTAATGTCAAAAACTTAGATATTTCATCTTATTTGTATAGTAGATCATATCCATACACACTATACTTTAATGTATCCAAAATATCTAGTTTTTGTATTTGAAGGAGTGTTGGAAAAATAAGATTTTGAAAAATACAAGTTTTCTATTGAGCCAATATTTCCATATTACAAAAATAGTCCAAATCTTTTATAACATGCCTTGATTTTGTGCAAGCATGTTTGTTTATCAAAGTATATTGGTAAAACTATTTTTGTAGATTTTTAAGTATTTTATGGGATTTTATTTGAGCCAAAAAGACCAACTTTTTAATCCCAGAAAAACTATTTCAGGCTTCAGCAAGTCGACTGTATAGTCGACTAACTCTGAAGTCGGCCGACCGGGCGGTCGACCGACGTGCACGGACGTGCACGCCTTGACATGGCAGATGGCCGGTCTGCCGACCCTGTCGACTGGAATTGAGAGCAGTGCTCTCTGTTCTTTTGGGTCGACCGGAGCGGTCGACCGGAGGCTCCAACGGTCGGATTCTTGACCGTTGGCGGTCGACCGGGCGGTCGACCGACAGGTCTGACAGACCCCAACGGCTAGTTTTTGACAGCCTATAAATTTGGGGGTTTGGTCATTGTTTTTCAACAAGATTTTAGGAGAGCTTTGAGCCAGTTTTCTTATCCTTTTAAAAGGGTTTCTCCACATATTTGTGAGCAAATATTTTCTATCTAAAGGGAAGATTTTATCAAGAGTGTAAAAGAGAATTTCTTGAGTTTTCCTCCACCATCTCTTTCCTTATTTTCTCACACAAACACTTGAGCTTTCCATTGCTATATCTACCTATAGGAGTTTGTAGTGAGAGGATTTTAGGTGATCAAGAATTGTGATCACCAAAGTTCTACTTTGTTCCTTTGAGAAGGCGGACGGTTGTGTTCGCGTTGTTTCGGGTCCTAGTGTGGACTCGGTTATTTCGGGTTCGGGTGCGAACTCTTGTTTGAGGTGCGGCCTCGCTAAGCCGGTGGGCTTGTGGTGTGTACGGACTAGAGAGAGTCCAAGGAGTTCTAGTGGGAACTCGTTGTAGGTGTTGCGGCACCGGGTGATCCATTGGGATCGAGTATAGTGGAAATCCTTCGTGTGTCGAAGGCGGGGATGTAGAGCAAGTGTGCTCGAACCTCGAAACAAATCCCTTGTGTTTGCGATTGCTCACTCTCTCTCTCTTTGTCTCTTGTTTATATCTTGCATACTTTTAGTGTCTATCTTTATATGCTTGATATATTCATTTGTGCTCATTGATATACTTGCTTGGGTTTGTTTGCTAACACTTGTATTTAACCAAGAGAGCCAACGCGGCACCTCAACCCATTCAAAGGGAATTTAGAGGAGTTTGTCCAGAGCCCTTCATGGGGAATTCGGCAACACTCTTGTGTTATACGTGGTGTTTAGTGTAAAAGTTTTATTTGGTCATAATTAATTTTTTGTTTCCGCATCATTTGGCATTAAGTGACCATTAGATTAGCCATCACCTATTCACCCCCTTTCTAGGTGATTTTCAATTGGTATCAGAGCCAAGTGCTCTGATTTTAGGTCTAACAACTTAGAGTAAAAGATCCTCATTTTTAGGCTAATCACAATATTTGTACACACACCATGGACTTCATGTCACCACCCACTTTTAATATTCTTAACATCCATATATGGAAGGTGAAGATGTCCTTGTACCTCAAAGCCCTAGGTTATCATGTTTATCTTGCCATCACTAATAATGATTATTGTTTATATGGTAAGAATATTGAGGCTAATGCAAAAGCCCTTAATGCTTTAAAGTCAACCCTAAATGATGATTATTTATCTAGGGTTTCTAACTTTGATTCGGCTTTTGTAGTTTGGAATACCCTCATCTCCCTTGGCGAAAATGATCAATACTATGCGGGGAGCGACTCGGATGTTGGAAGCGACCCTTCCAATGTGTGCTATATGGTCCAAGGGGATAACCCCCTTGAGGTAACTACCGAATCCGAGGATGAGGACATGTCATATGATGAGCTTACTACCTTTTGTCAACTTGTGCTTGAAAAATATGACATGCTTAAAAAGAAAAATAAAATTTGAAAAAGAACATTGCTTGCATGCATAAAGAACATGATTCTCTTAGAGATAACATTGCATGCTTAGAAAAAGATAATAAGAAAATCAAAAAGAATTTTGATTGCATGCTAAAAGAGAACGATTCTTTTAAAACTAAATTGCATGTTTAGAAAAAGAAAATAAAGATTTGAAAAATGAGAATGTTTCCCTCATGTCTAAATTGAATGATCTTTGTGAAGGAAACACTTTTTTGAAGAATAAAGTTGATTTGGTGGAAAAACAAAAGGAAGTTGTTTTTCAAGAAAACCCTTGTTTAAAAAGATAAATTTGTGAAAAAGAAAAAGATTTTGTTTCGAAAAAGAAAAAGAAAAATGATTCTATATCTCACCATGCTTTACATGCCACCACTAGTGAGATTAATGTTTTGAAAGATAAAATTAATGATTTGAGTTCAACTTTGAACTCTTGTGCATTCAACCATACTAGATTGGAGTCAATGTTTTCAAAGAAACAAACTCCCCATGTTCATGCACACTCACATCATGCATTTGCTTATGTTGCACAACACGATCACAAACATTCACATAAGCATACTAAGGTGTACACTTGTACACATTATGGCCGCAAAGGCCATTTAGCAAAATTTGTTATGACAAGTTGCATATTTTAAATTTTGCTAATAAAAATTTTGGGTTCCTTATAAAGCTAACCCCCAAGGACCCAAGAAAAAATGGGTACCAAAACCCCCACCCCATTTTTTGATATAGGTGAGGGATCTCTCAAGACGTGAGAGACTTGGTGCCTTGATGGTGGATGCACTTGGACTTGATGGACACATATATTGATGCACCGCTATCGAGGAGTTTTTGGTGGGATGACCACCATGATTGGAGCTTTGGAGTTGGTAACAATCTGTAAACTCCTATTTTTTATGTTCATGCTTGTTCATTCATGATAATTTTAGCATGATCATGTTTTATTTGTTTTTGTGCTTCATGTGGTAAAAACATGCTTAGATGTAGTTTTTATCAAAACTTGTTTTATACATGTACAAATAGTGAGTTACACGTGACTTATATATGTTTGCACTTCATGCTCATTTGTACCCATTATATGCACATGTATAGACTAGTTTTGATGATTCTCTCATTTATACATGCTTTGCCAAATTTTATGATTTTACTTCATGTATATGTATTTTAATTCAAATCTAATAAATATACATGTATACCCGTGAGTATCTTGCCTTCATGCAAACATCATTAATAGACTCTTTTATGTTTGGGATATGTATGTGTATTGTTAGGATTGGATAAATCATACATATACCTAGAAGTGTGTTTTGTTTTAATGAAAAATGAATTTTCATGTTTGTTTGATAAAAATGATTTTTTTTAAAAAAAATGAATGATACTCACACTTTTTAAGCTTCAATGTCTATTTTCATGAAAATGCTATTTACATGACCTTTGAACACTCACACTTTATTTATTTTGTCATGACTTAGATTCATGAACTTATTTTTGAGCTTTATAGATCGAGTGTCAATTCTTGTATTTGGTATGATTCATGAAATACATATGCATTGATTTCATATTTTGAAGGATCTTTAACTATTTTTTTCAAAAATTATTTCAACTAGTAATTGTTCTTCATTTGGTAGTGATTTTCAATACTAAAATATTTTCAAATTTATTTTTGAAAACTCTACCCTTCATGGGAGGATGGTTGGGCGATTATGCTCAAGTATGCTTTATACTAAAAATCTTTTACCTTGTGCATATAAAGGGTGGTATAGTTATATGAGATATACACTTGATTTACATTGTTATCTTCAATTGGTATCATTGGATCGTTTCAATTGGTATCAATTTGAACTTCTTTGTATATACTCATATTTTGTTTCTTATATATGTATGTATCAATTTCATTTGGTATACTCATTTTTCATACATATATATGAGTTATTTGTGCTTGAGTTAAAATTTTTACATGTTTAAAGCACAAAATTTTTATGTTAAGAAAATAAATTTTTAAAGAAAAATTCTCAAGATTTGTTTTATTGAGAAAATTCAAAATTTGTTTATAAGAAAAATAATCAAAATTTTGATTTGTATTGCCTATATGCAAGGAGAGCTTAACATCTCTTCTACATATAGATTCATGTTGAGTGTATTGTGTATTGAAGAGCTTGACAATCTCTTCTTTATGTGGTACACGTGTGTAGGGGGAGCTTGACATCTCCTCTTATGCATTACATATTATACGTTATGTGAATTAGGGCTTGTCATCTCTCTTTCATGTAATGTATATGTATAGGGAAGTTACTTAACCGTCTTCCTCTTCATGAATGTATATCGCATATAATCCTTTATTGATTGATTTAAGTTTACCCCTTATTGGTCTCTTTGTTTATGACACAAAGGGGGAGAAAATTTGATGATTTTGTTTTTACCTTACCCCTTTGTTGATGATTGACAAAAAGGGGGAGAGGTATTTTGTAAGTATTTGAGATATATGCATGTTTTCCTTACTTAAGGGGGAGAGGTATTTGTTTTCCTTGCTTAAGGGGGAGTAGTATTTGTGTTTATGCATATATGTTTTGTTTTGCAAATAAGAGAAAAAGATTTTGTGTTTTTGTGTTATGCTTGACTAGCATGTTTACTCCTACATTTGCATACATGTTTATGTGCCTCATTGCATATTTATTTGTGTTTATGTGTTATGCATGAGTTAAGGGGGAGCTTCCTTGAAGCTTTACTTTAATCCATGCATATATAACTTCATGAGTTTTGTCATCATCAAAAAGGGGGAGATTGTTGGCTCAAAGGCCCATCACTCTAGTTTTGATGATGATCAACTCATGTAGTTATGTTTACTAATGATCTTGTGTTTAATTAGTGACAGATTTGTTATCAAGATCTTAGTAGGTGTGGAGCTTCAACAAAGGATTTAAAGTCAAGTTTTGGAGCTAGCACCGGTTGATTCACGAGCCTATGCATCAAGAAAACATCAAGTACTCAAGAGGAGTCGTGCTCGTTGGATCGTGTTTGGACCAAGTCAAGATGTTGAGAAGACTTCAAGTGAAGACTTCAAGATCAAGACTTGTGTCTAGGTATAAGATTTAGTTTTAGAAGATTTTATTTTTAGATAAAATGTAAAGGATAGAGTAGTTGGTGGATTTGTTCAAATACTTATGCACACACACTCTTGATAGAATGTTTTCATAAAAGATTTTTAGTTTTTAGAAAAGAATTTTTACTTTGAAAAAATACTTTGGTTTTTGGAATTCCTTATATACATATCTTTTATCCAAAACCAAGTTTAGAGCTTAATGTCAAAAACTTAGATATTTCATCTTATTTGTGTAGTGGATCATATCCATACACACTATGCTTTAATGTATCCAAAATATCTAGTTTTTGTATTTGAAGGAGTGTTGAAAAAATAAGATTTTGGAAAATACAAGTTTTCTATTGAGCCAATATTTCCATATTACAAAAATAGTCCAAATCTTTTATAACATGCCTTGATTTTGTGCAAGCATGTTTGTTTATCATAGTATATTGGTAAAACTATTTTTGTAGATTTTTAAGTATTTTATGGGAATTTATTTGAGCCAAAAAGACCAACTTTTTAATCCCAGAAAAACTGTTTCAGGCTTCAGCAAGTCGACTGTATAGTCGACTAACTCTGAAGTCGGCCGACCGGGCGGTCGACCGACGTGCACGGACGTGCACGCCTTGACCTAGCAGATGGCCGTCTGCCGACCCTGTCGACCGGAACTGAGAGCAGTGCTCTCTGTTCTTTTGGGTCGACCGGAGCGGTCGACCAGAGGCTCCAACGGTCGGATTCTTGACCGTTGGCGGTCGACCGGGCGGTGACCGACAGGTCTGACAGACCCCAACGGCTAGTTTTTGACAGCCTATAAATTTGGGGTTTGGTCATCGTTTTTCAACAAGATTTTAGGAGAGCTTTGAGCCAGTTTTTCTTATCCTTTTAAAGAGTTTCTCCACATATTTGTGAGCAAATATTTCCTATCTAAAGGGAAGATTTTATCAAGAGTGTAAAAGAGAATTTCTTGAGTTTTTTTTCCTCCACCATCTCTTTCCTTATTTTCTCACACAAACACTTGAGCTTTCCATTGCTATATCTACATATAGGAGTTTGTAGTGAGAGAATTTTAGGTGATCAAGAATTGTGATCACCAAAGTTCTACTTTGTTCCTTTGAGAAGGCAGACAGTTGTATTCGCGTTGTTTCGGGTCCTAGTGTGGACTCGGTTGTTTCGGGTTCGGGTGCGAACTCTTGTTTGAGGTGCGGCCTCGGCGAGCCGGTGGGCTTGTGGTGTGTACGGACTAGAGAGAGTCCAAGGAGTTCTAGTGGGAACTCGTTGTAGGTGTTGCGGCACCGGGTGATCCATTGGGATCGAGTATAGTGG
Organism: Agave tequilana; assembly: GCA_038442645.1. Classification (NCBI taxonomy): domain Eukaryota; kingdom Viridiplantae; phylum Streptophyta; class Magnoliopsida; order Asparagales; family Asparagaceae; genus Agave; species Agave tequilana. Next base: position 71,230 of record JAVJIF010017640.1, read on the forward strand.
AAATCCTTCGTGTGTCGAAGGCGGGGATGTAGAGCAAGTGTGCTCGAACCTCGAAACAAATCCCTTGTGTTTGCGATTGCTCACTCTCTCTCTCTCTCTCTTGTCTCTTGTTTATATCTTGCATACTTTTAGTGTCTATCTTTATATGCTTGATATATTCATTTGTGCTCATTGATATACTTGCTTGGGTTTGTTTGCTAACACTTGTATTTAACCAAGAGAGCCAACGCGGCACCTCAACCCATTCAAAGGGAATCTAGAGGAGTTTGTCCAGAGCCCTTCACGGGAATTCGACAACACTCTTGTGTTATACGTGGTGTTTAGTGTAAAAGTTTTATTTGGTCATAATTAATTTTTTGTTTCCGCATCATTTGGCATTAAGTGACCATTAGATTAGCCATCACCTATTCACCCCCTTTCTAGGTGATTTTCAATTGGTATCAGAGCCAAGTGCTCTGATTTTAGGTCTAACAACCTAGAGTAAAAGATCCTCATTTTTAGGCTAATCACAATATTTGTACACACACTATGGACTTCATGTCACCACCCACTTTTGATATTCTTAACATCCATATATGGAAGGTGAAGATGTCCTTGTACCTCAAAGCCCTAGGTTATCATGTTTATCTTGCCATCACTAATAATGATTATTGTTTATATGGTAAGAATATTGAGGCTAATGCAAAAGCCCTTAATGCTTTAAAGTCAACCCTAAATGATGATTATTTATCTAGGGTTTCTAACTTTGATTCGGCTTTTATAGTTTGGAATACCCTCATCTCCCTTGGCGAAAATGATCAATACTATGCGGGGAGCGACTCGGATGTTGGAAGCGACCCTTCCAATGTGTGCTATATGGTCCAAGGGGATAACCCCCTTGAGGTAACTACCGAATCCGAGGATGAGGACATGTCATATGATGAGCTTACTACCTTTTGTCAACTTGTGCTTGAAAAATATGACATGCTTAAAAAGAAAAATAAAAATTTGAAAAAGAACATTGCTTGCATGCATAAAGAACATGATTCTCTTAGGGATAACATTGCATGCTTAGAAAAAGATAATAAGAAAATCAAAAAGAATTTTGATTGCATGCTAAAAGAGAACGATTCTTTTAAAACTAAAATTGCATGTTTAGAAAAAGAAAATAAAGATTTGAAAAATGAGAATGTTTCCCTCATGTCTAAATTGAATGATCTTTGTGAAGGAAACACTTTTTTGAAAAATAAAGTTGATTTGTGAAAAAACAAAAGGAAGTTATTTTTCAAGAAAACCCTTGTTTAAAAAGAAAAATTTGTGAAAAAGAAAAAGATTTTGTTTCGAAAAAGAAAAAGAAAAATGATTCTATATCTCACCATACTTACATGCCACCACTAGTGAGATTAATGTTTTGAAAGATAAAATTAATGATTTGAGTTCACCTTTGAACTCTTGTGCATTCAACCATACTAGATTGGAGTCAATGTTTTCAAAGAAACAAACTCCCCATGTTCATGCACACTCACATCATGCATTTGCTTATGTTGCACAACACGATCACAAACATTCACATAAGCATACTAAGGTGTACACTTGTACACATTGTGGCCGCAAAGGCCATTTAGCAAAATTTTGTTATGACAAGTTGCATATTTTAAATTTTGCTAATAAAATTTTTTGGGTTCCTTATAAAGCTAACCCCCAAGGACCCAAGAAAAATGGGTACCAAAACCCCCACCCCATGTTTTTGATATAGGTGAGGGATCTCTCAAGACGTGAGAGACTTGGTGCCTTGATGGTGGATGCACTTGGACTTGATGGACACATATATTGATGCACCGCTATCGAGGAGTTTTTGGTGGGATGACCACCATGATTGGAGCTTTGGAGTTGGTAACAATCTCTAAACTCCTATTTTTTATGTTCATGCTTGTTCATTCATGATAATTTTAGCATGATCATGTTTTATTTGTTTTTGTGCTTCATGTGGTAAAAATATGCTTAGATGTAGTTTTTATCAAAACTTGTTTTATACATGTACAAATAGTGAGTTACACGTGACTTATATATGTTTGCACTTCATACTCATTTGTACCACTATATGCACATGTATAGACTAGTTTTGATAATTCTCTCATTTATACATGCTTTACCAAATTTTATGATTTTACTTCATGTATATGTTTTTAATTCAAATCTAATAAATATACATGTATACCCGTGAGTCTCTTGCCTTCATGTAAACATCATTAATAGACTCTTTTATGTTTGGGATATGTATGTGTATTGTTAGGATTGGATAAATCATACATATACCTAGAAGTGTGTTTTGTTTTAATGAAAAATGAATTTCATGTTTGTTTGATAAAAATGATTTTTTTTTTAAAAAAATGAATGATACTCACACTTTTTGAGCTTCAATGTCTATTTTCATGAAAATGCTATTTACATGACTTTTGAACACTCACACTTTATTTATTTTGTCATGACTTAGATTCATGAACTTATTTTTGAGCTTCATAGATCGAGTGTCAATTCTTGTATTTGGTATGATTCATGAAATACATATGCATTGATTTCATATTTTGAAGGATCTTTAACTAGTTTTTTCAAAAATTATTTTAACTAGTTATTGTTCTTCATTTGGTAGTGATTTTCAATGCTAAAATATTTTCAAATCTATTTTTGAAAAACTCTACCCTTCATAGGAGGATGGTTGGGCGATTATGCTCAAGTATGCTTTATACTAAAAATCTTTTACCTTGTGCATATAAAGGGTGGTATAGTTATATGAGATATACACTTGATTTACATTGTTATCTTCAATTGGTATCATTGGATCGTTTCAATTGGTATCAATTTGAACTTCTTTGTATATACTCATATTTTGTTTCTTATATATGTATGTATCAATTTCATTTGGTATACTCATTTTTCATACATATATATGAGTTATTTGTGCTTGAGTTAAAATTTTTACATGTTTAAAGCACAAAGTTGTTTATGTTAAGAAAATAAAATTTTAAAGAAAAATTCTAAAGATTTGTTTTATTAAGAAAATTCAAATTTTTGTTTTATAAGAAAAATAATCAAAATTTTTGATTTGTATTGCCTATATGCAAGGAGAGCTTAACATCTCTTCTACATATAGATTCATGTTGAGTGTATTGTGTATTGAAGAGCTTGACAATCTCTTCTTTATGTGGTACACGTGTGTAGGGGGAGCTTGACATCTCCTCTTATGCATTACATATTATACGTTATGTGAATTAGGGCTTGTAATCCCTCTTTCATGTAATGTATATGTGTAAGGAAGTTACTTAACCGTCTTCCTCTTCATGAATGTATATCGCATATAATCCTTTATTGATTGATTTAAGTTTACCCCTTATTGGTCTCTTTGTTATGACACAAAGGGGGAGAAAATTTGATGATTTTGTTTTTACCTTACCCCTTTGTTGATGATTGACAAAAAGGGGAGAGGTATTTGGTAAGTATTTGAGATATATGCATGTTTTCCTTACTTAAGGGGGAGAGGTATTTGTTTTCCTTGCTTAAGGGGGAGTAGTATTTGTGTTTATGCATATATATTTTGTTTTGCAAATAGGAGAAAAAGATTTTGTGTTTTTGTGTTATGCTTGACTAGCATGTTTACTCCTACATTTGCATACATGTTTATGTGCCTCATTGCATATTTATTTGTGTTTATGTGTTATGCATGAGTTAAGGGGGAGCTTCCTTGAAGCTTTACTTTAATCCATGCATATATAACTTCATGAGTTTTGTCATCATCAAAAAGGGGAGATTGTTGGCCCAAAGGCCCATCACTCTAGTTTTGATGATGATCAACTCATGTAGTTATGTTTACTAATGATCTTGTGTTTAATTAGTGACAGATTTGTTATCAAGATCTTAGTAGGTGTGGAGCTTCAACAAAGGATTTAAAGTCAAGTTTTGGAGATAGCACCGGTTGATTTACGAGCCTATGCATCAAGAACACATCAAGTACTCAAGAGGAGTCGAGCTCGTTGGATCGTGTTTGGACCAAGTCAAGATGTTGAGAAGACTTCAAGTGAAGACTTCAAGATCAAGACTTGTGTCTAGGTATAAGATTTAGTTTTTAGAAAATTTTATTTTTAGATAAAATGTAAAGGATAGAGTAGTTGGTGGATTTGCTCAAGTACTTATGCACACACACTCTTGATAGAATGTTTTCATAAAAGATTTTTAGTTTTTAGAAAAAAATTTTTACTTTGGAAAAATACTTTGGTTTTTGGAATTCCTTATATACATATCTTTTATCCAAAACCAAGTTTAGAGCTTAATGTCAAAAACTTAGTGTAACGCCCCGATCCTAAGGATACGGAGACGTTATGGCGACGTACATACGCGAGGTGAAAACACACTCACGAGTACGTTAAGCCTCAGTACATGATATAACTTCCATATACACATGAGTTCTAGCATGAAATAAGTACAAGAATACCTGCAGAAAGAAGTCAGCGATCATAACAGATATGAAAAATGGAGACAAATAAGATAACGGAAATAAAGCAATAAGATACCTAGGAATAGTCCCGACGAGGAATCTCTGATGTGACTCCAAGACACTCCCTGATAATACGGTAACTCGAATCTCCAACCTGGGCACGCAAACCCAGGGTCGTCAGAAAGCGACCTAGTGAGTGGTAAAATGAAGGAGGTGGTAATATATACAATAATAATACAAGCACGATAATAATATATAATACATAATGTGGGACTAGTGATATCATATAATAAGGATATAATAAGTAGTAGAAATAGATAAACATGTCATCTTTTATTACCATCACTACTTAGCCGGTTATTATTGGGTCATGTGTATAGTCGTGTCTAGTTTATAGAATAAATGTTGTGGTCTAGTGGTGACGTGATAGAAGTGAACATGTAGATGAAGTATGCAACATACTCATACTACTGTGTTATAATATACAAAATATTTACAATACGGGGTATACATGTACATGTACCGCATGCTACCACATGGAATGCAACGAATAGCAGAAAATGTAACATGATATCAGAAAATGTAACATGATATCCAGGTGACATGATAGTGAATAACATATCAGCAATAGTAACAATTACGAAGGGACAATAATATACATGAGTCGAGTATGTCATGTGATTTATACAATAATAGAAATCAGTACCACCTGATATTACAATCACTCTCTTCCAGTGTCCCATACCACTGGCAGTTCATACTGGAGCCCGCACTCCAGTCGAACCCATCCGGACATGGCCTACGGGTACCATTATCCAAACGAGAGAGTAACCAAATAACAAGTGTTCCCGACGTCACTATTGTGTATATTGTTTTATTATGTTAATTGGAAACCCATGGTCGAGGAGTTCTTATCGGGTAGGTGTATCTCGTGCATACCCGGGATCACGGCCTTAAACGGACCCCTGGCTGCTGAGACCAGGGCCCTCCGATAAGAGGGGAGCACGAATCAAGTAACGGGAGCTCATGGAGCTATTGGTAGGCAGCACTACCGTCCCCTGCAGTGGGACTAACAATATGGATCCAGTACATCACCCGATAAGATCTAATCAACCGTCAAGTCTCTCCCATACCCGAGTGACTGCAGTGGGACTAACAATATGGATCCAGTACATCACCCGATAAGATCTAATCAACCGTCAAGTCTCTCCCATACCCGAGTGATCATTATTATCTGATATGTCCAGTCTACAATGTGACAAGAACAACTACTGTACATGTACGGGTAACATGATAACTGGACCAGAGCTCTGTTGATAGCGTAGAACAATATAACGGGAATCGGGAACAATATAACGGGAACCATATAACGGGAAACGGGAACAGTAGATGTGGAATTCTACATATCGCATATCAACAGCTCTCATATCCAGTAACGGGAATATCCATATCAATGACGGGCAATAAGCAAATAACGGAAATACAGGAATAAACATGGCACAATAATACATGTAATCTGTACGGTGATCGCTAAGAATATAAACACAAGCCATGCATGTATACTAGTAAATCTATATATATATATATATATATATATATATATATATATATATATATATATATATATATATATATATATATATATATATATATATATATATATATATATATATATATATCACAGTGCGTCATGAACACGCAATACTAGTGTCAAGTGGAACTGTGATGTGTAAACATGGCATAACTGAGTACCGAGCATGCATGTAATGATGAGAACAATAATATGAAATGTTGGTCTTTTGTGCAGTGGTGCATCTATACGTCGGTGGCATATGAATACGAAATAATAGAGTGACGTGTCATAGTATCGGTGCAACATGTACATGCGAGAACAGTGTCCCGTGTTACAGGATATGTAAGTCATGGTGTTCCGAGTGTATGCATACTACTATTTAGTCTACCAAGTCTCGATGTGACAGATGGACGGGCTACCAAGTCTCTATGCAACAGATGGACGGAAATATATATACAATGCGCTGTATGCAAACAACCGTGTCCGGTGTGATAGAACTATATCGTCTACTCGAGTGTTACATATAGGTTTCACCACAGTATGAAACATAATGATCTCATTGAATTATTAAGTTAGAGACTAGTGTTCCTCATCTCAGTAACTAACCAATCAGTCCGTATCCTATATCAGGTTTTATTATGCCTTAATTACAAGGATTACAATAATTATCATGATTGACCGATAATCATGTTTTATTCTTTAAGCAATCCATCACTAAACATGATATAAATATAATTTATAAAAGGAAAACACTCACAAACTGGCTATAGGCCTGTAGCTCTCTTTCCCACGATCGCAACGGATCCAGAATCGCCCGAATCGGAGTCCGGATGCTCCAGTTATCGCCCGGATACTAATTCATAACAAATAAAGTTAAATATGTAAATAAAAAGAATAAATGCAATTTCTGAATTGTATAAGGGGGTTTTCTGTAAATTTACCTTTAACGGGTTTCGGATGCGGGTTTGGCTCTTAAGGGGTCGGGTCCAGATCCACAACCCAAACCCATAACTTAATTAAATGGGTAACGGGCTAACGGGTAACGGGTTTAGGGCTTATTAGGTTTTCAAATAAACCCAAACGGGTTATTGGGTTTTCCATTACCCTATTGGTTAATGGGTTTGGGTTTGGGTTTTACCCAAACCCAAACAAGAGAAAGGGCAGCAGCAGCAACTTGCTGCTGCCGCCTCCATTAGCCAGCCGGCCAGCCCAGCTGGCCGGCGGCAGGAGGAGCCCGCCGCGGGTGCGACCGTTGTGCCGACGGAGAGAGGGCACGGAGAGGGAGAAGAAGAGAGAAAAAATCGAATCATATTCCCATGGAGAAGACGAATAAGAAGAGGAGCCAGAAAGAAAGAAACAGAGATCACAAGCAAGATCCCATATGAATTTAGAGATGGCCAAATAATATCATAACCTCTCTCACCGTTGCCTTCAACTGCAACTATCCAATTTGGAATTGGAAAACCCCAAAACATTGGAAAAACCCAAAACAGATAAAGGATAAATGTCAGACAACCCCCTTCAAACATGTATGTGGGGGAGAGAAAGAGAAAGAGAGAGAGGGAGAGAGAGAGAGAGTGAGGAGAGAGAGGGAGGATGTATGAATTAGAGAGGGAGAGAGGGGGGGAGATTTGTAGAAGAGAGAGAGAAGGCGGTGGAGACGGTCAAAGGCGGTGGGGACTTTATCCAGAGACTTGGAGAAGAGAAGGGAAAAGAAGAGAAAAGAAAAAGATAAATAAAATTAATATTTTAATATTATTATATTTGCCCAATATTCGATCAGCTCCGAACGGTGTCCAAAAATTACAGAAATTAGAGAATATTATCCTGAGACGTAATATGAAAACGGTTTGAAGAAATTCTATCCGGTTTGCAAATTAAAAATCCCGGAAGCTGTCGCCGATACGGGCGACACCGGTTTGGCCGGATTTTCGATAAATTCAGAAAATCCCCAAAAATACCCGAACGTAGATAACACGATTCTAAGACACACAATAAAAGCGGATTCTAAAAATTCAACTCCGTTTGTGAAATAAAAATCGGAAGGCCGGTTATCGATATCGGTCGACACCGACTACGGAGATTTTCCAAAATAATCCAGAAAAATTCTAAAAAATCCTGAAAAATCTAAAATATTAAAAATAATTTTTGAAACTGAAATCAGGTCAATCGGACTACCACGGAGGTCAAATCAATTTTTGTACGTCGTATCGCGTACCGATACGGTACTACGTACACCGGGGATCAGGGGGTTACACTTAAATATTTCATCTTATTTGTATAGTGGATCATATCCATACACACTATGCTTTAATGTATCCAAAATATCTAGTTTTTGTATTTGAAGGAGTGTTGGAAAAATAAGATTTTGGAAAATACAAGTTTTCTATTGAGCCAATATTTCCATATTACGAAAATAGTCCAAATCTTTTATAACATGCCTTGATTTTGTGCAAGCATGTTTGTTTATCAAAGTATATTGGTAAAACTATTTTTGTAGATTTTTAAGTATTTTATGGGATTTTATTTGAGCCAAAAAGACCAACTTTTTAATCCCAGAAAAACTGTTTCAGGCTTCAGCAAGTCGACTGTATAGTCGACTAACTCTGAAGTCGGCCGACCGGGCGGTTGACCGACGTGCACGGATGTGCACGCCTTGACCTGGCAGATGGCCGGTCTGCCGACCCTGTCGACCGGAACTGAGAGCAGTGCTCTCTGTTCTTTTGGGTCGACCGGAGCGGTCGACCGGAGGCTCCAACGGTCGGATTCTTGACTGTTGGCGGTCGACCGGGCGGTCGACCGACAGGTCTGACAGACCCCAACGGCTAGTTTTTGACAGCCTATAAATTTGGGGGTTTGGTCATTGTTTTTCAACAAGATTTTAGGAGAGCTTTGAGCCAGTTTTTCTTATCCTTTTAAAAGAGTTTCTCCACATATTTGTGAGCAAATATTTCCTATCTAAAGGGAAGATTTTATCAAGAGTGTAAAAGAGAATTTCTTGAGTTTTTTTCCTCCACCATCTCTTTCCTTATTTTCTCACACAAACACTTGTGTTTTCCATTGCTATATCTACCTATAGAAGTTTGTAGTGAGAGGATTTTAGGTGATCAAGAATTGTGATCACCAAAGTTCTACTTTGTTCCTTTGAGAAGGCGGACGGTTGTGTTCGCGTTGTTTCGGGTCCTAGTGTGGACTCGGTTGTTTCAGGTTCGGGTGCGAACTCTTGTTTGAGGTGCGGCCTCGGCGAGCCAGTGGGCTTGTGGTGTGTACGGACTAGAGAGAGTCCAAGAAGTTCTAGTGGGAACTCGTTGTAGGTGTTGCGGCACCGGGTGATCCATTGGGATCGAGTATAGTGGAAATCCTTCGTGTGTCGAAGGCGGGGATGTAGAGCAAGTGTGCTCGAACCTCGAAACAAATCCCTTGTGTTTGCGATTGCTCACTCTCTCTCTCTTTGTCTCTTGTTTATATCTTGCATACTTTTAGTGTCTATCTTTATATGCTTGATATATTCATTTGTGCTCATTGATATACTTGCTTGGGTTTATTTGCTAACACTTGTATTTAACCAAGAGAGCCAACGCGGCACCTCAACCCATTCAAGGGGAATCTAGAGGAGTTTGTCCAGAGCCCTTCACGGGGAATTCGGCAACACTCTTGTGTTATACGTGGTGTTTAGTGTAAAAGTTTTATTTGGTCATAATTGTTTTTTTGCTTCCGCATCCTTTGGTATTAAGTAACCATTAGATTAGCCATCACCTATTCACCCCCCCTCGGTGATTTTCAGATCGAAGTGAGGTAAAGATACCAGAGTCAACATTGAATCAAAAAGTGGAACTGAATTACCAAGTTGAGATTCAGGATCATATTCATATTCAAGTTCAATTTCAGGAAAAGGATAACTTGCCAAAATATCCACATGGTTCTTAAAATTTTGATGCTGGTCAAGTTCAAATGGGTGGGCTAAAATTTTGATGCTGGTAAAGGCAAAAAATTCAGGATAAAATTATCTCTTCAATCTCTCTTACTTAGCCAATAATCTTAAACAAGATCCATTATTTCGACTAGGTTCAAGATGTCATAATTAAGGCTTCCTAATTTCTAAGATCATCTTAATTTTCTTAAAAATAGATCAAAACTTTGTCTTTTGTTTCAAAAAGTTTTTAAAGAAAGGGAAAACTCCTATACAAAAGGGAAGAGTTCTAAAAGTATCCTAAAGAAGTGAAAAGAAAGAAAATGTAAAAAACTCTATATTAGTAAACTCTCCCCCACACTTATATCATGCATTGTTCTCAATACATCGTCAATGTATGTATGCATGAAACCAATAGAGAGGGAAGAAAAAATCACCTCAACGTGGTGATTGCGGTGGTGGTCTGATTGGTCCACGAAATACGGTCCAATGCAATTTGCGTTGAGTTTGGAGGAACCCACTAGAAACCTCTATAATACAACCCACTATAATAATGTATGCATTTATGATTTTTATTAAGAATTTTACCCCATCTAATTTCAAATTTTAAAAATAATTTCGGAGTCATTATTATCAACACCCTTGTCTCAAAATGGAGTATGAAAAGATAGAATGATTGATTTGGACTCAGGAAGCACAAGAACGACAACTGACTCAGGAATTTGACTTAAGTCACGTAAGGTTCTGCGGTCGAGATTGGTTCAGGAAGTGGTTCCAAATCAAGAAGTTGAAATTCTAATCCACATTCATTTCCCCACAACGTAATGTGACTTTCTAAGATAAGTGATTCAAGTTCAAGAATGACAGGTATGAGAATCAAAACTGACTCTAAAAGGTTGCTCAAATCGGGTAGCAAAATATGAGTCAATATTAATTCAGGAATTTGAACTAGATCACAAATTTGAGGATTGAAGTCACATTCTTGTCTAAGTTTAATTTCTTTGAAAGGAAACTTGCCAATTTGCCTATGGGACATTCAAAAGTATGAAATGGTCAAGTTTAATTTGTTGACCATAAAAGATTGGTGACTCAATTTCACGATGGATTGGCACAAGATCCAATATTGACTCGGAAAAAGAATTGAAGTGAGGTAAAGATACCAAGTCAACATTGAATCAAAAAGTGGAACTGAATTACCAAGTTGAGGTTCAGGATCATATTCATGCTCAAGTTCAATTTCAGGAAAAGGATAACTTGTCAAAATATCCACATGGTTCTTAAAATTTTGATGCTAGTTAAGTTCAAATGGGTGGGCTAAAATTGATCTTGGTTTTCAAATAACAAGAATCCTGGGTCAGATCAATAAAGTTAGAGATATCTGATTGGTCAAAGATTGATAAGAGAGAGTTTTCTTATTCGTATAATGTTGACTAATTGACTCAATTGTGTCTCCAACCTATTGATAGACTGACCAGAAGATTTTTAAAATTGTAGCGCAGGCTCCTATAAGATTTCTATACTCTTTTCTAGATATGATGTTTCTTCAAGTGGATGCTCTAGAAAGGTAGTATAGGAATCTTGGTTTTCAAAACAATAAGAGTCCTGGGTCAAATCGATGAGTTAGAGATATCTAGATTGGTCAAAAGTTGATAAGAGAGTTTTCTCATTCCTATAAATGTTGACCAATTGATTCAATTATGTTTCTAACCTATCGATAGACTGAGAAGAAGATTTTTGAAATTGTAGCGCGGACACTTGCAAGATTTCAATACTCTTTTCTTGATATGATTTTTCTTCAAGTGGATGTTTCAGAAAGGGAGTGTAGGAATCTTGATTTTGGAAAGATTGTGAAGACCGTGAGTCCAACAAGTTTTGAGATTGAAGCTCAGACTCACGAAAGCACTCCATATTCATTTTCAAGGCAGATGGTTGGTCATTTTGAATAGGTGAAACTGAGTATGAATTATGAAAATTTTGTGGAATTGGTGAATTGAGCTTCTTCTGTTGAGACTCAAGCATGGCTTGTACGGTTTCTATACTTTTTTCTAACTTAGATTTTTCTTCAATTGGTGGTTCTAGTAATGGAGTATAGGAAGCAAAATTAGGGAATGGATAATGTGGAAATTGTGAAAATTATGGACAAGGTAGTTGAAAATTTAACTCGGGGAAGGTGAATCCTCACTGACTCTATGAAGAATTAAAATTATTTTGAAAATTATAGTCATAAGATTGGGGGTATAGGTTGTATTGATTCAGATAAGTCCAACCCGCTGTATTTGGTTGGTTCATATTGTAAAAAGTCGGGTTAGAATTATCCGAATCAAATGGGATCGGTGTGAAATATGGATTCATATTAGGATTGAAAGACTTCTTGTTGAATTCCATTTCACAAACAATTACAAATAGAAAAGAAAAAGCAAATAACAAACAAAAAGAAAGAAAATCAAAACTAAGCCTATACTAGGGTTGATCTAGACCTAGACGACTCCTAACTGGTTGATTACCCGGGGGAGGTTGTTGTATGAATCCGACCACAAGCTAATCGGCCAGGTAGGGGCAATATACGGTGGGAGGTATCTGTGCGTAAGCAACGAGCCTTAATTACGCCAAACTATAGTATCTTCGAGGCGTACCCTCTTAATCCCCAACCTTAGACATCGATTTCACAAGATTATGATTCAAATAAGTTCCACCCTCGGTCAACTCTTAATGAGTCTGAGATGTCCCTAGGGGCCAATGTCTATCAATTTTTATTAGGGTTTGGGTTGTGTTGAGTGGGGAGGTGGTTTTTGGGCTAAGAAAGGGTGATAAAATTCCCACCTTATCTTGTATTGGGTTTTACCCTTAATTTCAATCCGTGCAAGTGTGCAATATAGATAAGAATATAACATAAAGTGAGTAAATCACTCACGTATTTGTCCTATGCTATATGCAATGCCATATGTACATCTCAGTTCAGATCACCACAGAACAAAATACAGTATATTGGAACTGAATTTAACACGTGCCTAAATGCAAATGTCTAAAGCGTTTTAAAAGCGTCCAATTATCGTATTTTTATTTTTTTAATTTATTACAGTATGTAGGCAATCAAGAAGAAAATTAGCAGCAGAAATCACAGATGTATATATAATTTAGAAACAGCTTGCAAAATATAAGGCCAAGATTTCAAAAAATGTGCTGCGTTTCGGCGGCTTTTAATGAGTTTCCGCGGTAAATTTTAAGCAACAACTACCTTCTTTCTTGAGAAGAGAGATGCAAGCAAGCTTAGCTTTTTGCAATGTGTAATTTCTGCAATTATTATCCTGTACACTAAAACGGAGAAGAAAATATTAACAAAAACATGAAATCAAAACCATTCCCGTCTCCGACAACGGCGCCAAAATTTGATCGATGCGGAACAAGTGCTCAAAAACATGTATTTTATGAAATCAATGAAATTATGTGTGCGCTAATATTCCCTCGATAGTTCCGTCATAGCATTCGCTCAACAGGTCGAATCCACAGGGGCAGGAGGTGATAGAAGCATTAACAGTTTTTATGTTCACGTCGGTTGTTAAGAAGTTCTTCTTTATTAAAGAATTAGAAAAGAAAAAGAAAATAGAAATAAAATAGAAAAAGTGATTTGGAAAAACAAAATGAAAAAGATGATGAACTTTGTGGTGAAGAAAATAAAAACAATGGTAAAGAAGATGAAAACAAGGATGAATTAAGAGGATGTTGAAACAATGATAGGAGAGTGATAAAAAGATTTAGGAAATTATTTTTAAAACAAAGTAAGGAAAACTCATGGCTACTAACTACTAATTGCTCCACTAACCTTACTAACCTTTTAGTGATAGTTTCCTCACATAGATTCTTGGCCATCACTAATCCTTGGCTTCAAGAGATGATACAAAGTATGGCACATAAGACTGTTCTTCCACATTTAAACACATCCAAATCACACAATCAAAATGCAAGCTACTATTAAATCATCAAAATCGGTTAGAGGTGAGCATGAAATAAAGTTAGCATTGCAAGTTAGCTTGTTAGTGGGTTAGATGTTAGAATGTTAGAATGTTAGGATCCATCATCATGAGCCATCAATGGCTCTTGCAAGAACCAGGCATTGTAGAGGCTATTAGATTCATGTAGATTATCAAGTAAGTGGTTAGATGGTTAGTAGTTAGAGTTAGATTACCATGAGAAGAAAAATTAGTTAAGTATCATGTAGAAGATGGAGAAGATTACAATGGAGAAGAAAGGAGACACCTTTACATAGATTGTCACCTTCTATTACATTAATCTCTCCTTTTCTCTCTCTGAATCTCTTAGCCCTAATACATGATCTAAAAACAGAATGAAAATACAAAAGAAAAGAAAAGAAAAAGAACACCTTTACTAATCTACACAAAAAGAGAAAAATCTAGCTTATTTCTCCATCTGCCTGTGTTTCAGCTAAATCCTGCAGTATTTATAGGCAAAAGAAGACTCTGGAAGGCGAGACGAGGCCACGCGTCAAATTAACGCGTGGCCCCACCATATTGCCGCGGAAACACGGCATTTACCGCGTTCCGCGGCAAAACCAGGGACCTAAGTCCCTGGTTTTGGTGCGCAGATTCGTCTCGCTTCGGGGACCTGCCAGATATGCTCAGATTCAGTTATTTTGGTCCAGATTTTTGTCAGACACCCGCCAACGTCTAGATTCAATGTATCTTTTAGAAACTCTTTAGCTTGGCCTCCAAGAAATCCAGATTTAATTACCCGAAAATATGTTTAATTAAGCTCTTATTACTTCTTTGCCCCTAGACTCTTGATTATCTGCAAAATAGACCAAAACACAGTTATAAATGATATTTTATTCATAAATCGGTAGAAAAATGTGATATAATAATGTAGAATTGTAGACTAATCACGTGTATATTCCTACATTTATGCATGGGCTATCGCATCGAAAGGATGATAAACTTATTAATTTAGATTTTCATTGTAATTACAAATCTCTTGTTACACAATATCATAAGTAGACAATACATGATAATATTTGTTATTTGACATATACATACATCGTTCACGGAAAATGAGGTTCAATTCTCCGTCTTCACCTCCTACTGGCTCCTGCTCGGCCCCTTCCTTCTTGCACACACATATGAAAATTGACCACCGTCTTCTCCCTCCTACCTGCTCCCTCCCGGCCCCTTCCTCCTTACACACACATACATGATAATTGACCACCGTCTTTCCCCTCCTACTGGCTTCCAGCCGACTCGTTCTCCCTTATAAATATATATAATAAACCTTCATCTTCCCCTCTTACCGGCTCCTGCCGGCCCCTTCCTTCAGGTAAACAGACGTAGCACATGACAACAATTATTATACACATGTACACATGATATTTGTATCATATTTAAATAAACGAAATAGTTTCATATTAGTTGTATACTTATATATATACACATGTATCAACCCTTATGATATTCTAAATCCATGTAACATAGGATTGTTACTACATTAAGGGTTTAACATTAACTACTCATATAGCGTTTTGTTTTCCTTTTCTTCTTAATCGTAAATTATAGCTATATCTTGCTCATCTTCTATATAGATTGAATTTAGAATGTTAATATACGAGCATGTCTTCCATAAAATTTATCAATATAGCACAATACTTGAAATTTAAACAACAACTTAATTTTGATTCTATTTACATAATCATGAGGAAACTATTACTTGATTACTTCGAATGATCTTTTATAGGGCTAATTATTCTAATTCACATGTTGTACGAAATTTATGTCAATTTCATGATACTAGATTCTTTGAATATTTATTGAAATTATCTACAATTCCCTTTCAAATTCCTTACCGGTCTCATACTCTACTCATTCGAGATTTAGCAATGCCATAAACTTAATTTGTTTGCATTCTAGTTTACTCACCAAGTATCCAACAAATGTTCCGGTGTGGGTTTCTTCTGAATCCTTTCCCGAATCGTAATTCTATTCATGAATAAACTTAGGGTTAATAATTGATGTTAGAACAACCTCTAATTTGTTTACATTCTAGTTTATTCACTTAGTTTCCGACAAATGTTCCGGTGTGGGTTTCTTCCGAATCCTTTCCCGAATTGTAATTCTATTCATGAATATACCTAGGATTAATAATTGATGTTGTTCTACAACCTCTAAGTCAAGGAAAAAGTTTGATGATTTACCTTTTACTCTAACTTGATCTCAAAAATTTGGCTCGAGTTAAGCCATATAGTTGACGATCTCTCGCTCTACGGAGTTCGAATTTGACCACTATGAATCCCTCTTCAACACCATCACCCCTCCCCTCTCAGCCCTGGCCGTGTCTGGCCAGGCTGCGCGCGCCGCGCCGCGTTGCTGGCCACTGCCGCCGCTGCGAGCTGGGGGAAAACAGAGAGAGGGGAGAGATTAAGAAAAAGAAGAAACAAAAAGAAAGAATGGAAGGAGAAGGGTTTACCTAATTGTTGAATCAAAGAGAAAGAGGGAGAGAGAGGAAGATAGTTGAGGTTGGATTTCAGCATGGAATAAATGAGGATTGTAATAACTAATAGAGATAGATGTAAATATTTAGGGTTTTTTTTGTAGCATTCTATTATTACTATTTTTTTAAACTCTCGTGGCATGCCACCTTAGTACTCCATCTCCCCAAGCATCCCCTACTCTTGCCACCTCATCTCCACCCCTCTCCATTACTCTCCAACACATCACATTAATTAGAATTTATATTTAGTTAAATAATTGAAACTTATAAGCATATACGTAAATACGTGTATGAGTATATTTGGAGATTGGAATACTAGTATATAAATTTGTTATAAAAATTCTCTCTTTTCCTATATAGATGAATGTATACAAATAGAATTATTTATCAATAATGCATGCATAAGGCTAACCCATCTAAATACACCGTTATTTGGCAATATATACACACGTATACCGTTATGTTTCCACACCATGTTACTCTAAAATTATATTATTGCTATTATATGCTCGTGTATATTGTTAATCATATATTTATATTAGCTGGTGACTTTTGTTATTCTGAATTATCTTTAATAGGCTGTAACTTGGATTAATTAGGACCAGGTGTTACAGAGATCTTCTAGATCGGTAAGAGTTGGCTGGATCTAAGCAAGGGTAGCCGGACCAGAGAGGGAATGGTTGGCTTTGATCGCGGGTGACTAGCCGAGAATGGTTGGCTATGAGGGGGGTGACCAACTGAGGATGGTTGGTTTGAGCAGAGGTGAACAACCGAGGATGGTTGGATTTGATGTCGCAGTTGCAGTGGTGGAGACTGTCACGATTTTGGTGGTGAGGAGATCCAGTCACAGGATGACCAAATCTGAATTACAAATATCTTGACGGCGATAGCCGGTTCTGAGCTGCAGACGCCGCGACTGCGATGGAGGGGAGACGCCAGAAGGCGCTCCGATGGCTTCTTTTTTTTTGAAAAAATCAAATTGTGTATGACTGTTCCATACCGGTCTGCATCCTTCTATCTTGAGAATATTTCGTTAAGTTCTTATTAGTGAAACATTTGAGCTTTCTTATCTCACGGTTTGGCCTCAAAAAACGAGGGAAAGAAAACAATCTACAAAATTAGCTTAACCCACACAACTAGCACGAGTTCTACAAATAGAGAAGAGTTAGAGGGAAATTATGCAAGGAAATTATGCAAAAACAATCGAGAACTTATTTGTAGTGTTGAAACAAAAACCCTTTCCCATCTCCTCCGTGTCTCTCCTCTCCTTTAAAGAAAAAAACGCGAGCTCAGGAGAAGACAGGAAGAGAACCCAAAATTTTGTGCAAGAAAAAATAAAAATAAAAAAAATGAGCGGAAGCTTTCTCAGAAATGGAGGCCGAAGAGCCTATCAATTCCTCCTTGAACGCGATTCTGTCTCTTCTCTATGGAAACCTCACCCTCGATCCTTCCGATCCAATCTCTTATCTTCCAAGTTCAGAGACTCGTCGGCATCTCACATAACCCCTCCCACTCTGTTGCCTTCTGCTTCTTGTTCCTCAGTTTCTTCGTCGGTTACTCGAAATGGGTTCGTGGGTTGGTACCTGGGGATGATCCAAGCGCGCCCTGTTCTCACAAAGAGTCTCACGGCCGGCGCTATATTCACCGCCGCCGACATCTCTTCTCAGGTACGAATTGACTATTTTGTTAGAAAATTGGACCTTTGTGGGTTTTACTGTGATCGATGGTAATGGAGGGGGCTTATTAGTTGCATCTCCTGAAAGAAATTCTTAATTGCTAGGGTTTTGTAATATGTGGGTGTCAAAACCCTACTCCATTTCGATTTTCCGTTTATAAAAGATGTTCCTTCCTTTCGATGCATAAAATCTCCTTCCCCCATAAATTTCTAAAAAAATTCTATTGAAATTTTCACATCCTAAAAAGATTTAGAAGAGTTCAATGGGGTGGAAGAAGTCTTGTTTTGTCAGGATGTCTGTGTTTCTATGCTTGAGGGTTTTGAAGTTTTTGTATTAGGAGGAAGGAACCCTCTAGTTTGCCATTTTGTTTCATTTTTTTTTTTTGTTTTATTGTACTAGTATTCCGCAAAGCAGTGGGAACCGACCTATCGAGATTAGCGGCAGCAAAAGAGCGGTTGCCGGAAGAAAGTCAACCGCGATATCAAAACCTGTGGCACAACCAAAAACAAGACCGTCAATTATCAATACTTAGATCATATGTTATACAATGAGTATGTTAAACATGTACAAAAAAAACATTACCTTTTTTGTTCTTCACAATGTAAATGAATCAAAATTCTCAATGGACTGAAATTTCATTTTTTACATAAAGCTCCCTTCAAACCTATAAGAAATATTAATAAACAGTACACAAAATATTTAATATGAAATATAATAAATTGAAATTGAAATGGTAGATATCCATGTACGTTAATCACAAGTATATACAAAAATAAATGATGATAATGATTTTCCAAACTCAACAAAACATAGATTGCATGATGTTTAGGCGTTCCCCCTCCTATAACCGACTTTTAAAGCCATTACATTTTCCAATTTTTTGCCGCCTTTCAAAACTGAACATTGGATTAAATGCCACGACACTCAACTTTCTGGTCCTAGATAATGCAACAAAAGTCAATTCAAGGCTTTCCCTATCACCAATATCTACCACAGCTATCACCAATATCTACCACAGCTCGATCAAGAGTAAGACCCTGACTTTTGTGTATTGTTATAGCCCAACACAAGATAATGAGTTTTTGAGTTCTTTGACATGAGATTCCGGTTGATATTTTCAAATTGGATGTTTGTGGCGTGATTAATATTATGTTGGTGCCTTCATGAAAACAAACACCATGATAATTATCAAAGTCGACCATTGTTGCGAGGGGTATGTCAATTGGGATTTGCAACCAGAGTACTAGACATATAGATAATATCTACAATAGTACTCATCACACCATTGATGAGTCCATTATGTGTGGCAAGATTTGCATGTAACATGACACGACCACCAATTGGTAAACATAATACTTTCTCAAGACCCTTTTCATCATCTGACGAAGCATTGGAAGAAGTATTATAATTATTTTTTGAAGGTACATAAGCATTCGGCTTTCCAAAGTCAATCACATGATTGCAGTCATATTCATTAACAACTTTCTTAGTTGAAAATATGTGCATATTTGAAATTTCTCGTATCTTCAGCAATTAGAATCGAATAATCTCAATTTCAGAACACATGCCAGTCCTCAATTGTAGATGTCCCATCACTAAGTTTTCGTAATGCTTCTTTAAATAAAGCTTCTTCACTTCCTGCTTGACGAAAAATTTGAGAGAATATAACACACCTATAGAATCCGCATAAGCAATTCCTCCACTTTGTTACATTAGATTTTCACCTTCAACATATAATGGACTATCAAATTCGGGAGGTAATTGGTGCATGTCACCAACCAATACCACATATACATTCTCAAAAGGCTCATTTTTTTGCAAATATATTCCGACACCGAAGGTCAACAGTGGTAATCATTGCTCTACCAACCATGCTATACTCATCAATGATGATGAGTTTGGTGTCCTTAAAGTCATCTTGCATCCGCTGACATTGATCACCAGTAATATGTATGTATGATTCATTTGGTCTTCTTTTGCATGTATAACCAGTTCATGGTGGATGGTAGCCTCCCAATGTTAAAAGCCGCAACGCCAGTCACATCCATTATGCGAACTGTTTTGATTGTTTTTGTGTATTCAATAATCGATTGAACCATAGCTTTTATGAGAGTGGACTTGCCAATTCCAGCACCTCTACAAATAATCATTCGAATGGTCCTTAAGTGAATTAAAGACCAAATCATGAACCTTCAATTGTTCATTAGACAACTAATGAAGTAGAAAAATAATTGTGTTATTTATTGACTCCACGGTCTGCTCCCATCCCCCACATAAATGAGTGTGTACCCACTTTCTGTCAATCTCAATGTTTGGATAGCGATCTAAACCTTCTGCCTATTTGTGTGAAATATCCAAGTCCCTATTCCCATTTAAAAATCTTCTACAGAAACTACATTAGGCCCCATCGATGCTGCCAACATCCATTCTTTATAGCGTATTTGTTCGACATCTATCTTTGTATCTCGAGCATCTTCAACATCATCATCAATAGGTTCTAGTAGAATCATTGTTTGACCTGCTGCATACCCTAAGTTAATATATTGCTCAGACCAGGATTGAAAAGGACCCTTTGCTTCAAGACCGCGGTAATGATAAAAAGTAACACTTGTTGACGACAAAAAGATTCTCATTTTTCACTATATTGAGAAATATCTCTATCAATTTCAGGGACCAATCGTACAATTACATCATTTTTATGTGTGAGCCACCGGTCACGATTGGAGTAGTATTTTTTCGCCATAGCTATGAGAGATGTATTCTCATAGTTAAGAGAACGAGTCATATATCGAGCCACTCTGTATACACTCTCTCCGTCATTACCACCTTGCCTCCTCTTTAAAGTTGATGACAACATATTCATTTCACTTAAGTTTAGAAGAACAATCTTCCTTGATGAGTTTAATAGTGGGTGTCCCATAAGCAAGTGGCGTGCTCTTGCGCCGAAATATCTCTCTCAAATACACTTTTCATTATCAGACGCTTGATTACCGATCTTGCAGTTTGACATGACCGACGAAGATCTTTAACAATCCCTCGTAAAGTAGTTGTGAACGTTTTTGAGGCTGAATTTGTTTTTGCTGTATATTCGGCAATATAGTTTACTACAGACTGCACGGATAAGACAGGAGACCGGTCAATGTTTGCTCTTTATGTCTGAAGAAGCTTTCTGTTGTGAGCACACACCATTGGACCATTCTGACGCCCAATGAACATATACATATTACTACTCGGAGATTCTTCAATAATCGACTGGTCTCTTGTATCAAATGAGAACCTAAAATGACATACCATTTGCTTTGTGGTTTTGTCTAAGCGAAGGCAGTAGTTTCCACTTTTGAGTGCCTTATGACCCAATTCACTAATGAAGTATAATCATAATTGTCAACATCCACATTCTCTTTAATTGACAAATTACGTGCATAAGAGTGCTCATCAAATCTGATTGACATGGTAGCATCTGAGTTTTTAGTGCAGACAAGCTGATCAAAATATTCAATGATTCTTTTCTTATTATTATTTGTTACTATATGACTAACATTGGGACCATCCTAAAGCCAAAGAAACCCATGAACATGTCCACTGCCCCTGTTTTGCCACTCGAACCAAGACTAATAATTAATTACAAAGAAATCCTTAAGCAAGAAGTGTTCGAAGAAAAGATCTACTATTTTTGCAATAACCATGATTCAACAATTGGATTTTCATTAAGCAATTTTGCCCTTTCTCTCTTTTGACTCAAACTCTGGAGTTTTTTCAATGGATTTAAAAGGTGAAACACTTTGGCCATTGCATGTCTGCCGCACTAAGTGTGAAGAAAATTGTTGAAGGACCTAGTTGTTTTACCATGGCTATAAGCTTCTTAATCTTGCAAACCAATACGCTCGAGTACCACGCATACTCTTTGCGTAATAAGAAACTCGATTTGTGAAACGCTTGTCACCAGACAATATCATATCTTTAATCTGTTGAATAGACAAGTCATTGTCATCTGGATTTTTTTCTCACATAAACATCACCCAAAGTAAGAGCTCGCCACCTCTAGATAGATTTCCAAGCAAAATAACAAAATTGAGTCTTTTGCAAACCTTTCATCATAATATATCATTAAATATTGGAAGTATTCAGATGGATTCAATTTTCTCCAACGAGCTTGTCCCAGATCAGCATTTCCATAAGAAATAACACTGGAAATACCATTGCAATGTATCTAGGAGTGGAAACTCATCGATTATCTCATTTTACAAAGGCATTTGAGCGATGATTTGATCTGCATAGGTACACGTAGTGCCATTTGTATACACTTTTATTGATTTCGTTGAGGAGAGACATCAACGGTTCCAATAGCTTGAAAATCATCGATATGAACATCCTCGTAATTTAACTCAGGTGATTCCTCTGCGCCCTCTTCTTGCACACGAGATATGTTTTTTCTTCATCCTGATATTTCACTTCATCCTGAGAAGTGTTTGAAAGGTCTACAGGAATCTCATTGGCTGGAAGTTTTTGAAGAGGTCCACTGTCAATTATTATATTGTTATAATATGCATTAATGTGCTTCAACCAATCTAGCGCTTGCCGAACAAACTCACGTCGAACTCGAAACTCTTTGTTTTCATATTCATGTGCATGTGATCCTGATGTGTTAACAATTAATATTGCAGACAAATCCGTCAGATTGTACGGTAATACCTTGGCTATTAAGTTGACTTCTCGTGCAAACTTGATCACATTACCACTGTATTTGTATTGCTGGCCTTTAGTACGACAGACAAACATAAGTGGATGGATTCTAACAATGAGTATTTTTTCTAAATCAGTTAAGCGCGATACTCAATAGGTATTGTGCCATGATCTATGAAGTTTTCAGCACTGAACTTCGGTGGATTTGTTTGAATCTCTGTCTTACAAGTGCTGCATAATGCTGCTGATAGGTTAATGTCAGGAAATGATATATTGCATTTTAGACAAATTTTCCAGACAAGTTCTTAACAATACTTTCGAAAACACTGTGCATTAGAAAATGCACATTCCCTTTTATGCCATCACGTGCAGTGCTTCAACTCAAAGCCTCTCTTGCTTGTTCGACAGTTCTCTGTTCGCTGATTTGTCCTGCACGTCTATTCCTTTGGCTTAAAGTATTTTCTTTTTCTTGGCAATTCTCTGCTCGCTGGTTTGTCCTGCACGTTTATTCTTTCGTTTGGATTATTTTCTATTTGCTCGGTAGTTCTCTGCTCACTGGTTTGTCTTGCACGTCTATTCATTCGGCTTAGAGTATTTCTTTTTTGCTCGGCAATTCTCTATTCCTTTTGCTTGGCAGCCTTTTGTTGGGTGTTTTGCTCTGCACTACTATTTCTTCGATGAGTTGTATTAATGATTTTCAATGCAAACCTCTGATCATGTGTTTGTAATGAACATGCAATCCTGCGGCGTGCATTACAATAGCTTGCTTAACCATTCTCTACTAATGTGTTTGCAATGCACGTGCAGTCCTGCAACTTACAGTATTAATGGCCTACTTATTAATCCTCTGCTCCCGTGTCTACAATGAAAGTTCTATCTTGTACCATGGGGTATTAATGGCCTGTGTAGCCCCTCGCTTATCATGTTTTCTTATTTCGAAGTCATGCGAAGCTTTGAATCTCATGTCCCGACATACTTGAAATTGTGCATTAAATAGTGAGAGATCTGGACATCGAGAACGAGCAGTCCGATATCCAGTTGGTCTTTCAATTGGCATCAGTAAAGAAGATAAAGAAGTATGTAGAGAACCATGCGAAGATCTGAATCTCATGTCCTGACATACTTGAAATTGTGTGTTAAGTAATGAGAGATCTTGACATCGAGAACGAGCAGTCCGAATGCCAGTTGGCCTTTCAATTAAAATTTTCAGCACTGAACTTCAGTGGATTATTTTGAATCTCTATCTTGCAAGTGTTGCATATTCCTGCAGATAGGTTAATGTCAGGAAATGATATATTGCATTTTAGACACATTTTCTAAACAAGTTCTTGAAAAGACTTTCGAACATTCACTTCTATGCCTATCACGTGCAGTGCTTCGACTCAAAGCCTCTCTTGCTTGCTCGACAGTTCTTTTGTTCGCTAGTTTGTCCCGCACGTCTATTCCTTCGGCTTAGAGTATTTTCTTTTTTCTTGGTAATTCTTTGCTTACTGGTTTGTCCTGCATGTCTACTCCTTCGGTTTAGAGTATTTTCTTTTTACTCGGCAGTTCTCTGCTCGCTGGTTTGTCCTGCACGTCTATTCCTTTATCTTAGAGTATTTCCTTTTTGCTCGACAGCCTTTTGTTGAGTGTTTTGCTGTGTGCTACTATTTTTTTTCGACGAGTTGTATTAATGATTTTCAATGCAAACCTCTGATCATATTCTTGTAATGAATGTGCAATCTTGCATTGTGCATTATTAATAACTCGCTTAGTCAATCTCTGCCCATGTGCCTGCAATGCACGTGCAGTCCTGCAGCTTGCAGTATTAATGACATGCTTATCAATCCTATGCTCTCGTGTCTGCAATGAAAGTTCTATCTTGCAACGTATGATATCAATGGCCTATGTAGCCACCCGCTTATCATGTTTTCTCATTTCGAAGTCATGTGAAGATTTGATTCTCATATCCCGACATACTTGAAATTGTGCATTAAGTAGTGAGAGATCTTGACATCAAGAACGAGCAGTCCGATATCCAATTGGTCTTTCAATTGGCACCACTAAAGAAAATAAAGAAGTATGTAGAGAACCATGCGAAGATCAAAATCTCATGTCCTGACATACTTGAAATTGTGCGTTAAGTAATAAGAGATCTTGACGTCGAGAACGAGCAGTCCGAATGCCAGTTGGTCTTTCAATTGCAGTTTTCAGCGCTGAACTTTGGTGGATTTTTTTGAATCTCTGTCTTGCAAGTGTTGCATATTCCTGCAAATATGTTAGTGTCAGGAAATGATATATTGCATTTTAGACAAATTTCCCGAACAAGTTTTTGATAAAACTTTCAAAAACACTGTGCATTAGAAAGTGTACATTCCCTTCTATGCTTATCATGTGCTGCGCTTCGACTCAAAACCTCTCTTGCTTGCTTGACAGTTCTGTGTCGCTGGTTTGTCATGCATGTCTATTCCTTCGACTTAGGGTATTTTCTTTTTTCTGGGCAATCTCTGCTCGCTGGTTTGTCCTGCATGTCTATTTCTTCGGTTTAGAATATTTCCTTTTGCTCGGCAATTCTCTGCTCGCTGGTTTGTCCTGCTCGTTTATTTTGGCTTATAGTATTTTCTTTTTGCTCGGCAATCTTTTTTGGGTGTTTTGCTGTGCATTACTATTTTTTCGACGAGTTGTATTAGTGATTTTTAATGCAAACCTCTGATCATGTGTTTGTAATGAACGTGCAATCCTGCGGCGCGCATTATCTATAGCTTGCTTAGCCATTCTCTGCTCATGTGTTTGCAATGCACGTGCAGTCTTGCGGCTTGTAATGTTAATGGCTTGCTTATCAATCCTCTGCTCCCGTGTCTGCAATGAAAGTTATATCTTGCAGCGTGCGGTACCAATGGCCTGTGTAGCCACCCGCTTATCATGTTTTCTCATTTCGAAGTCATGCGAAGGTTTGAATCTCATGTCCCAACATACATGAAACTGTGCATTAAGTACTGAGAGATCTTGACGTCGAGAACGAGCAGTCCGATATCCAGTTGGTCATTCAATTGGCACCACTAAAGAAGATAAAGAAGTATGTAGAGAACCATGCAAAGATCTGAATCTCATGTCCCGACATACTTGAAATTGTGCGTTAAGTAATGAGAGATCTTGACGTCGAGAACGAGCAGTCCGAATGTCAGTTGATTTTTCAATTGATACCACTAAAGAAGATAAAGAAGTATGTAGAGAACTGGAGTTCCGAAAAGATTAGTTAGTTTTGTAAAGGAAGTTCGACGAGAACGGCTAGAACACTGGCATTCAATCTATCGGTTGCACCGTGCGCTTCATTTTGTCTATGTAACCCCACAGTACCAGCTCGAGAAGGATGGTGATTGCGGCGGCTATAAACTTTAATAATAGCATGCGGTTGCTAAGTTGGCTGAATCATAGACATCTTCTTGCGGCGACTATAGACCATAGTGATTTCATGTACATCCTTTGTCATTGTCCTATTTTAAAAACAAGAAAACTATATTTATTTAAAAAAGTAAACAAAGCAAATACTGGAATGAAAGCATTACATTAAATATTTGAAGAAAATATGTTAAAAAATGATCATTCACATACCACCAATATACAGTTGGTCCTATAAATATTTCAGAGCTAAGCATGGAGAGGTGAGATGCTTAATATTAAATACATCTAACATATAGTGTGCATATCAACCAAAACAGTGTACTACAAATAACAGCAAAAATATGGGACATGAAGCCAACATGAAACATATATGTGGGTACACAAATTATTGTTATTACGGCACAAATATGGGACAAGAAACTGACATGAAACAGATACATCGCTATGCAAAATCTTGAAAATTCTAGGATTGGTATATGGCATGGCTGCATACATTTCATGAATTGACAAAAGCATAGCATGTGTATCATACAACTAAACAGAAGCTTCGAAGCAAGAAAAAGCATAGCATGACCTCTCAGTACTATTTATTTGAAGCTACAGAAAGTACTTCTCAATATCACACAGAAAACAGTAAATTAGATATCTTAATACAAATGTTAAAAGAAAAGGAAGATACATTTAAAAATTGTGAACTACATCTGAGTCAGAGTCTTTGATAGAATTGTGAAAATACTGCAAAACTATAGTAGTATGATAGGACTATGCAATAGTACAGTGCACTGTACGTTGGACCGGAAAAGCTAAGATTATCTTTAATTATGAGAATTGTGCTGAACAGGGCTTTATGCATGCCAATAATGGAAAATGTCAGAAGCAAGAACCTACCGGACAAGCCAAAACCACATGCACACACAGACACCAACAGCTTGCTAAATGAATAGAAGATACAAGAAGAGCTCTTACCGCTCCAGCAATTCTGTAAAGTGAGAGCTCATCCAAGTTGAGAGAACATGAGACTGGGTAGGAGATGAGTAAAGACTAGCTGCCGGTATAAGACAAAAGAGGTTAATGATCAAGATAGAAAATCCACGAGTACAATATTATTTAGACATCAAAACTGTGAGATCTGTATAAAACAACCTGGGCCATTTTCCAAATGAAATGCCTAAGTAGAGAAAGTGAACCACTTTCTTCGACTTTATAGGATAGTTATAAGAAAATCACTTATTTCCATTATAGAAGGAATGTCTTTAAAGTACTGATGTAAAAGTAATAAGTAACTTTTCGTGTTTCCTCCTTATGTTTAGGCTCCACCATATTATTCATTTATTCAAGGGTGATCTGATTTACTTCTATCCCACTCTGTCAGTTGTTCTACAAATGGCAGAAGTTTCAGAAAAGTTATTTTCTGTTATCTCTGTTTAGCAAATAAAGGAAATAGTTGCATAGCCATTCCGCATTTCATTACTTCTCCACCTTTTTTTAATTACCTGCAAACAAACATTCACTTAATAAAGTGCTTACAAGACTGAATAGTCCATGATTGATGTATACAATATTGATAACTATTTTCAAATGTGTGCATGTTAGTATTCCACTAAAACTGTAACTTAAACATATAGTTGGAGTACGAAGTATTGATCTGATTTAGTAAGAAACTGGGAAAGCCTAAAAGCCTGGTTTGGAACGAAGAGATAAATTTAAGGAGCAAGCAACCAATCTTTTGGATATATGAAATCATTTACGGTCTGGTATTTTTGCTAATGTCTTAAACTAAATATACTTAAATAAATTCATCAGAAAATTCCATAATTGAGATCTACACAGATAAACTGTCAACTTGGACTGTTTTCGTAACTTATTCTATGAAGGCACATGTCTAGTGCTTTAGACCTTGTGCCAACAGATAGTAATGACAAGATAAGAAGTTGGTGTTTCTTTAGTGGAAACTCTTTGAAAGCTCAAGATATGTAACTAGACTGCGTGATAACTCTTGTTCATTCAACTGGGAACATCTGAAAGAAGCTCTTCCTACAGGGTACGAGGATTATCATGAATTGTGGACAACTACCTCCAGCTCTTCTGGATAGGAATATGTGGGGCTAGGTCTGACATCCTAACATGGCATAGGTACCAAATATTGTGAAATTTTGTTAATAGTTAGTCAGACATTTGGTTCCTAGATCCAATTAACTGATGAAAAAGAAGCACAATGTGGTCATGGATGGTGACAGAGGTTTGAGTATTTCAAGTATGTCACATGCATACAAAACTATTGATAGAGCCTAGATCATCCCAGGGAATGGCTGAAGAGACGATTCTTGTGTTGGTTAGCTTTGACGAGAGAAGAAGACAAGCAAAAAATCTCCAGGAAGAATGTAATGAATAATGTTTCTTAAGAAATTATATTCTTAATGAATAATCAAATATTCAAATAAAATCTGCAACTTGTTTCATTATAGTAGAAACAAATGTGTGAGATAACTTAACAAAGTACATGATAACCAAACAAATGGTTACAACTTTGGAATTCTGGATGACGGGGACCAAATTGATGAGAGCAAAATTGGGGCAAACTAAAAGATAAACGTACCAAAAGGCGGGAGAGAGATTTTGTCATCCTCGAACTCGACGTCGTCACCAGATAGGACGAATATCTCGCGTACTAAGGGGACGGGCATCCCATTGGCAAACAATTGAGGGTTCAACGTCATCTCCTTCTTCTTCCTCAATCAATTCAAAATCAAAGTAAATCAAAATCACAACCAAATTATCGCCTGTGCGCGCACGCGCGCACACACACACAGAGAGAGAGAGAGAGAGAGAGAGAGAGAGAGAGAGAGAGAGAAGAGAGAGAGAGAGAGAGGCCCAAACAACAATAACTCGAGCTGATTCTAAAAACCCTAAAAAAAGCTACACATGGAAGAAGAAGAAGAAGAAGAAGAAGACTTACAGGGGGGAGAGAGAGAGAGGCGGTGAGGACGAGGAAGATGGCGGAGGAGAGGAGAGTGTAGGCGATCCTTCGGATTAGAGGCAGAGAGCGAGTGAAGATGGATAGATGAAAAGCTCGGTTGGTTTAGATAAAAAGGAGGAAAAGTTAAAAGACGGACGGACGGACAGACTGACGGACAAATTTTATATAGGAATCACGGGAGGGTTTTTATTATGGGAGGTTTGATGAGTTACTAATGCAAAGTAATGTTCTGAACAGAGAAAGAGAAAAGGCATTTCTGACTCTCTAGTTTTGTGCGATTGGAGTGTTGATAGACTGGAAGAAACCTGGTGTGTTGAGACATCACGGTCTCAAGCCTATGGTTAAGACACCCTGGTCGTGGACATTTGTTTATGGCTTTCATGCAGTTTTGCGTCCTTTGGAATGTTGGTGTAATGCTTTTGCTGATGTTTAGAAAGTCGGACACGTTTTAGATCTTCCTATTCATTTTGAAGTACTGAGGTGTTTTAAGTGGCCAATTCTGTTTAGGGAGGCAGGAGGCTAGACTTTTCATTAAAATGTTTGAATATGAGTTTTGGCAAAAGTGTTAAGAGGAAGTTCACTGGTGGCTTGAATGGAAGATAATATCTTACCTATGAATGCTGGCCACATCTACTTCATTGTTTTTGACTCATGAATAACTCCATGAAGAGGGTCTTTACCCCTAACTCATTCAGTCTTTAAGAATTTTGTACAATGGAAAAATTGAGTGGTCCATTTTGGTCATTCTTTGCAATTGCCGGTTCATTTTGACAACTGAACATATTTTTTGATTTCTAAATACAAAGGAATGAGTTGAATGGTTTTTTTTTTTCTTAGTATGTCATGTGAATTATTATAAGTATTCTCAAACTTAGATTTCAGTATTTATATGCAAATTTTCTCATTATATCATTGAAAAGGTCGATGAACAAACACCTTTGATTCACGCGCAAGGTTACATAGTGCTTTCTGTTGAAGAAAATTTTCTTTTGTGTCTTTGGTGGTAGACTGGTTCTCTAGGTTTCGTGTCTATGAAGGTAATTTCACAAATTTCATCATGAGAAGATATGCATGGTTGGATTTTAGTTTGTCTCACTGTCAAGGACAAAATTGAATGTTTCAGTGTGGTGAGAGAGTCCAGTGCTTTTGTATGGTGATATGCATGCACACTTTTTAGTAGGGAATTTTCTTGTGTTTGTATTTAGATTTAGGAATGCACATGCCAATCATAACACATTATATGGGGTTTGGGTTGCAAGCTATGTTTGGGTTTTTGGATGCCTAGTCTGCTAGACACACATTGGCCCTGATTACACTATAACCTGATCTGAACCTGGCCTGAAATTCGGGTTTTGGTATAAATGCCCTACATGAAAATAGGTTCAGTTGGATTTGTGTCTCATTTCCGAACTTTCTAGCTTATTAGGTTCAGTTTCGAATATACCTATCTCCAGACATGATTATTCAATATCCCTTTATAAATTTGTATACATTAATTATAAATATAGGTTATCAGCAAGGAAGGATGGACTTGATGCAGACATGGACACTCAACTTGGTAATTCCTTTAAAAAATACGGGGGCATCACACTGGAATACATATAAATAATAAAGAGACGTACATGCATAAACATAATTCTTTAAAAAATGCATACATAAATACATACATAAATAAACATGTCAATGCATCCAAAAGCCTAGAAGCATATTTTAATAATAGAATAACATACAATGATACAGTCTTTCACGCTTGTTTATGACAAATATGACAGTAATTCAACCATGTTAAAATGTGTATGACGACCTACTATTATGCCCATCAATGGGACTACACTACTAGGTCCCTTTTTATTTGGGTTTATCTCCATTGTCCATTGATTTCTTCTAGCTTCTAAATGTTGTCCAGGGCACCTAATTGTGTTTGTCAAGTCTGTTGCCAGTGGTACTTTCTTTACTGACAATAAATCTATCGCATTCTGGTAATGATTCAATTGACAATGCTGATGATGGCACAAATGAGCTTGAGAAGGTGGCCAATGATTCCATCTCTTGTTAATTTAAAACTCTACCAATGTCATCCAGGGCCAGCACATGCACTGGTGGTTAGGGAGAGTTGGTTCTGACTATCTATTAGGGGGAAATTTTATAAATACTGGCGACATCAAACCGTAATGCTAGTACATTACTTGATACCGTGTACAGGATTAATATGCAGACAAGTGAAAAGAGTAATTCAACCATGTTACAAATCTACATGTATATCAAAGACAACTATCAGACTATTATGTCCACTAATTGGAAGTGCACTACTAAAATCCCTTCCTATTTGGGTTTATCTCCATTATCCAATGACTTCTTGTTAACTTTTTAATTGTTTCTTAAGTTTCTCAAAAGAAGAAGTTGTTTCTACTAGTTGCTCAGGACTCCTGAATCCCAATTGGTAGTTATTTCTGTGCCAGTCGTACTGTCTTTTACTGTCTTTCCTTTGAAACAGTTCCACTTCATCAGAGCGTTTGCTAATAAAACACTGTGTCAGGATGTTTCATGTTAAAGCAGGTGATGTAATGTCAGAATATAGAGATTGTTTCTTTAAACAAGTCTTCATTTCTTTAGATGTATTATGAGATCTTTGTATATCTAAATTATTATCTATTAAATTGCTTGTTGCATGTTCATAGTAATTTCTGTTTGTATATGTTTTCAGATGATGACACTTAAAGCTGTAGATTCTCTTGATCTAATGAGAACTTCACGTATGGCTGGTTACGGGATGCTGGTTTCAGGACCGTCGTTGCATTTATGGTTCAATACCATGTCAAGGTTTCTACCAAAGCGGGATATTCTCACTACTTTTAAGAAAATGTTTCTTGGACAGGTTTTATATGGGCCTATCATGACTGCCGTTTTCTTCTCCATAAATGCTGCCCTGCAAGGTAAAATTAGTAATGGCATTTGCTTTACCTGTTATTCATTTTGGAACTGATATATTTAGTCTTAATTAGCATAATGCTGTTTATATTCCGTTAAGTTCTTCAATAATCTTATCATTGTCATCATCCATATTATATTTAGGTTGAGTTAGAAACTAATTGCTGAGAAGTTGCAGGTCCAAAGTCCATGCTGTGAAGATCCCTTTACACAATTTCATTATTGAGCAAGCCTTATATTGTGGGATTGCTTTGTTTTTTGGTCTTCATGTTGAGCAATCTGAAATATTTGGTTGTTTGCTTTCATCAGGAGGAATAATTTCTCTACCAAAATTGCATGTTCTTCCTCTTCTTTATTTACACTTTTTGACATTATTTATGTAGAGAAAAGGGAGATCCAGGTCTTTCAGGCGAATTTATGAAATCTGACATTTTTGGTTCACACTTCACAATATATTTGTGCTAGCACCAATTCAGAACTTGCTATTTTTTTAATGTAATTCCTTTCTCAACCTCTTTTCTCAACAGTTCATTTTCTCTTAATTCTTCCTTGTTTTTTTTGTCTTTTTCCCCCTTTTATATTGGAGGTAGTAGAGGGGAAAAAATATACTAATGCATGTATGTGCAACCAATTACATGTATTTTATTTAATTAAATCACATAATGTGCAAAAGCAGCTAAGAAATAATAGTGCTTCCTCAGCCTGCACTAGAGACCCTGCCTTGTTACCAGAGGAAATTGGTGGTGATGGGGAGAGGTGAGGTGGTCATCAATAACATCATAGAAGAGAACAGAGAATGCAATGGGATGAAAGGTTATGTGCAACAGTCTCAGTTTTTAATCATCGAATTAAATTAATCCATTCCATAATCTTCTTCATCGTTTCCAAACTTATCAGAAATTTCGTCAGTATCTCTAGGACGAGGATTCTACCCTAATACAACTTAACGATTTTTCGCTAACACCGGCTACTTATCAATTTCAAAACTTCATTTTCAATGGTACCCAGTTTCAATTACATTATCTATATAACTAGAGAGTACTCTCGGTATCACTATTCCACATGATCAATTCTAAACCAAGTCAAAACGAACTAGAATTCATATAAAATACTAAAACACGAGTACGTAAACACTATTCGATCCTCCTTGCTGCTTATAAGGCCTCAAGTTAAGCCCTTACCCTTGCCATGACCTAAAAAAGAGGTTAATAATAATGGAGTGAGCTTGATAGCTCAATGAGTAAGGTAACTCTAATTAAAACTTACATTTATATATGTTTAATTAACATACCGTTTAAGTCATCTGATATCGGTTCTTAGTTATATAGGTATTTCAATTCCTTATCAATTCTTAACTCTTGACTTTTTACCCAGTTTTCTTTTATCTTTCTTATAGCATGAATGTCTCAACTACCACATATAATTCCGTATCTCAAATACTCACTTGTAGTTTATGCTGAGTTCTTCTTATACGTACAACATATAATATACACATATCTCATTTTTCACACATGGTGATACACATCAAATATCATCACATACATATATCACCCTTGGTGATACACATCACATATCATACTTCACAATTGTTTATAAAGATGCAGGATTCACAGTTAATGAGTAAGAGCATATATCCCGTCTTTTCCCATTGTTGTAATTCTCTGGTCTCTCCCTTTATTATTTTTATGAATACAAATAGAAAACACCGTCTTCCCCTCACAAGTATGCTCAGGTCCCTTTCTCCATATGTATGAATGCAAAAACAGAAAACACTGTCTTTCCCTCATCAGTATGCCCCGGTCCCTTCCTCCATGCATGCCTATGAATACACATGTATACAAAAAAATCACATACACATTCACATTCATAGAATCAAGCACAAGTCACAATCAGTGTTTGTTATGAGTATATTCAATTATCGAATAAATTTTCAAGGGTTATTGTGGTATCATTCATACACATACATGCCAATGTGTTACACACCATCATATTCATATATTTTCAAGTTCATATATAACATGAAGTTCAATTTTAGCAGGTAAAGTATCAATATTTAATCACATTCGTGTTGATCAAGTTATAACTATCATAACTGATATCCGATTATCACATTCACATACATATTTATATACATACCGTTATGTCACACAATCGTGTTCATAAAATTTCCGGTGCATACACATTATGGAGATTAATTCATCGGAAGACACAATATTTAATCACTTAGTCACTTGCTTGAAGGGCAAATATGTTATCAATATGGATGTCCGATTTTTGATTTAATATCCACATTTGGAAGAATTTAATATCCACATTTCGATTCCAATTAGGATTCATGATATATTCACATCAATTTCATCAGTATTTGTTATGGTTGTAAACAATCATCACCCATACACATATATAAATATATCAACCTGTAACTCAGGTTATAATATTATTAGTTTATAATTATCATTACTTGATTATGATTAATATACTAACTACCAATTATTGTTCTTAACAACACCTTGATCAAGGTTCACACTTAATCATGTACGTTTCTAATCACCACTTAATTATGTTCTCAATTCATTCTATAGAAATTTTAATAATTGGAGATATGATACTCACAGATTCTGACGATCACCGACTCGATTAATCGTCCAATATCCCGAATACATCTTTTTTCAGGAATACACATCAAAATTTATTTTATAATTATTCTTAATTAAATTTCAGTTAGGTGCCCTGTTTTAAATATCGGTCGAGTCGGCCGAGATATCAGCCGATATCTAGTTTTTTGTCTGCTGCCGGTACGATATAGAAAAATCATTTGTCCATATCATTTACAGTAAAAAATGACTGATATTTGAAATATCGGCCGATAAATCGCTCGATATGAGTCGGTGCAAAATCGACTGATATGGATTTATTTTAATTGGGTATGATTTTTTGAACCCATCAATATTAAACCCAAACCCTACCTGTCACCCGACTATATAAAGTGTTGTTCGCAACGTTAGGGCTCGATAAAAATCGAGCCCTAAATTTTCTCCTACGTGAATTGATAGCGACGACGCTTGATTTTTAGGTAAGTAGATTATACAACTTTTAGTCTTATATTTTTTAATTTCATGAAATAGCTTTTTTATTGCACGACCCACGACTGCTTGTAAATGTACATTTTTTTATCGTCTTTACATGCATATTACATCATTTTTATTTGGTAGATAATATCTATGACACTAAATCAATTTTTAGTTATCAATATTTCATTATATATAGTGTTCAATATGAGCGGCTGGTATGGGCAAGTATCCCCGATATCTCCCCCAATATCCGATATGAAAAACCCTAATCCGAAACGATCGCGATATCCGATATTTAGAACCTTGGTTAAGTGGTAACTAAATTCACCTTGATATTCAACGAATATCCAAAACAGGTTCTCCGGCACGTGCACCGCTCGTCATCGGCAATACCTTGCACGTTTGAGTTTTGGCAGACCTCCTCTTAGGCCGCCGTTGTCTACGCCTAAACATAACTTTGATTTTCACGAATCCAACAGTTGAAACCACGCGAATCGGACTTCGGATGGCCGAGAAATCACCTGAAATCACACACTCGTAACCATCACTAATTAACTTTATATTTCACTAAATTTGGATTTAATTACCTCAATCAATTGCCCAAACTCGTGCACTGATGTGCACGAGACTGCTGGCCCGTCGGCTGTAGTAGCTCGGCTCGTCAGTCGCGTACACGGTCCGTCAGCTGTGCCGCACACCTGTGCCCTGTGCTCCCGGCGCCCGTGGCCGCGCTTGCGCTCGCCCGCACCCGACACCTGTGCGCCTGCCTCCGTCCCGCCGTCGGTCTCCCGCCGGTCAGTGCCGCCGGCCAGCCCTTCGGCCGCCGACAACAAGAGAGGTATAGAGAAAGATAGCTAGTGAATGAGAGAGATCAAGAGAGAGAAGGATGATGAGAATGATGAATTATCTCCTTATTTTCACCATTATATACATTGTAAGGAATTATCTCATGTTGCCACCTTCATCCCAAATTCCCAAGTCACCCATGATCATGCCAC
>JAVJIF010017641.1:0-79680 GCA_038442645.1 Agave tequilana
CTGGGCTAGACTTGGGCTAGACCTGGGCTTGGGCTCTACCCCATGTTCCCCCGACCCCGTCCCGGTAAGTATGGATAAATTATTTCCGAAGCGCCTCTTTTATGTACAATCTCAGCGTTTTTAACTAATCACCTCACCGATATGGGACTAAATTATCTACACAGCAATTATGTACTCATTTACCTTTACTGGAGAATATGCTTGCAATATTGATCGCCTAATATTTCACTTTCAAGGAAACTTGCATGATTGCATCAAGTACGGAGGAACAAGATGAATACAAAGCAGTTCCTTAAATTTAAATAGTGATTTCGCTCTTCTGAAGAAAAATATAATTTGAGCCCGTAACTAAACTGTAACATGCTACTGTTTTGCCATTGGGCATGTTTGTTTCTTGTAAGTGGCCCGTAAGTGACCGTAAGTGGTAAAAAGTAATTACAATAAGCTACTCACTGTGTTATTTTGGTATTGTAAGTCGTAATTACACTTGCCGCCCACTTGCAGCCTAAACAATTAATTTTGTGATCATGCAAATCTCACTTGCACCCCGGTTGCAGTAACAAACAGTTAATTTTGTGGTCATGCAATTTGTATTGCAGACAGTTAATTGTAATTAGATTAATATTTTTTATTATTAGATTAATCTGTGTAAATTAGGAGAATTTTTTTTAATTATTAAATTAAGTTTTTTATTAATTACTCTAATAATTTTTATTATTAGAATTTTTTATTTCTAGATTAGTAATATTTAATATAAAATTATTAGTTTTTTATTATTAA
The DNA here is from genome assembly GCA_038442645.1 of Agave tequilana. NCBI lineage: Eukaryota > Viridiplantae > Streptophyta > Magnoliopsida > Asparagales > Asparagaceae > Agave > Agave tequilana. The sequence goes on from JAVJIF010017641.1 coordinate 781, forward strand.
ATTAAAATTTTATTTAAATCTAATATTTTAATTATTGAATTTAATATTAGTTTGTAATATTTAATTTTTTTAATAATTTATATTAGATTACTATTAATATTTTAGTAATCTATTTTTTTATTTTAGTATTTTTAATATTTAATTTTTTAATATTTAATATTTTTATTATTTATTTAAGATATTTAATTTTTTGTTATTTATATTTTTATTATTTTACTATTTTTAATATTCAATATGTTTAAATCACCGAACAGTTAATTTTGTTATCATTTTTTCACTTACAACTTGCACATTATTACCCAAATACTGTAAAATACAATATACTTTCTTACTTATAATTTCAAATTACCAACCAGACACAATAAAGCTTACTTGTATAACTCGCTTATAACTGTAAAAAAATTTATAATTTACGATTTACATTACGGTCACTTACACTCTCATTGACTTCCAGCTTAGCAGGAAAGCGAAACATTGTTTGATGAGATGTTATAGGTTTAAAAGCGAAAAGTTGTGCTGTGTTAGGCGAGGTTCTAGATTTGAAACCGGACTCAACTTTGATTTAAAAGAAAAAGTAAATTTTTAACCATTATAATGTAAACTTTTTATTCACTGCACCTGACAGGGCTGCATTTTCAGTAACAGAAAAGAAAAAAGTCAATATAGGTCTGCATTTTTGGAAGTCCTTTAAAAAGAGGAAAACAGGAGGATTTGTTTGTCACACGGTTTTTTAGAATCTGTAATTTTATATTAACACTTGAAATCATTAATTTTTCGTAAGAAAATACTCCTATTGTTTATGAGTTAAAAGATTATTTTACAAAATATATCAGCATGAGGCAGAGAAGAGGCGAGGCCCACCTAGTCACTGGAAAAAGTAGATGAGTCACAGTATTTCATCTCTCTTAGCAGCTCATTTTGCTAAATAAGTTGTTAGCTTATAAACATTATTTTATTTATAAATACTAAGTAAATTGAAAATGTAGGAAAGTTGGGGTGTTAACTAAGAAGTATTATATTTCATCCATTTATATTTATATGAAATTAAGAAAGATTACAGGACACTGTGGGTGCACACAAACACCCCAATCGTCCAAAATGCATGCAAAAAGAAGAGGAAAAAACCCTCAAATTTGAGAAAGCAAAACAATGCTTATTCGGCAAGTGTAGTTGGCTCAAGGGTTGAGCTAATTTCGTCTGGCTCTTGTCATACAATCAAATTTTAGTAGAATTAGCAAGACTTGATGAAATAATTTAGCGCAAAACGACTCTCAAAACTACATCGAAATCCGCCTAATTATTCAAAACTCAAGAGTTGTTAATTCTATCAAAAAATTGGAATTAACCTCTCTTTCTCTCTTTTCTCTCTCTCAACTGCTAACCCTTGCTAAATATAATTTCAATCAAACAATCAAAAGAATCTAATTTCTATCTATTTTCAATTTTTTTTTCCGAAAACACTAAATTCTAATTTCTAACTCCACTTGCCAGTAAAGAAGAGAGCAGAGTTACTTGGCACTTTTAGTTTTAGTTATCTCTTACTTTCATAAGATAAATCCTCTGAGATATTGAAATGTATAATATATAATGAATTGTCTCCCCTATTTATTTATGAATTATGTCTTAAAAAATATTAAATCTCTGTCAAATTATTAAATTGCTAATGGAATTCTTTTTATATGTTGTTTTAGAACGAGGGTATTATATTGTCATTGAATTCAACTGATTGTGACACTTTAGAGAGTTTTGAACATATTATTTGCTAAAAGAGATTGGTCGAAATTAATTCACATTTAGATATTTACATGAAAAATAGTATATGAATGTCCACTGAGTGAAATCTTTTAGATGAAAAATATTATCTAAAATAGTTGTGCTTTATCTGCAATTTAACTTTTGAAATTTTCTAGAGAGAACATATTTTCAGCCGTGGTGTTTTTAGATAGAATTTCAGATATATAAAACAAAAGAAAGTTTTAATTGCTGGCGGAGCCCACGCTGGCGCGTAAACCCTTCACAACAAATTATGACAGCGAAGTCCCCTGAGTTGTGGCCCGCCGGTTAGACTCTAGGTTTGCTCCCCAAAGATCACCGGTTCGAACGCCCTGAGAGAGACATATTGATTATCAAAAAAAAAAAAAAAAAAAAAAAAAAAAAAAAAAAAAAGACAGGGAACCTGCGCTTGGGGAAACTCGTAGGCCAGCCCACCACCGAGTGCAATGGGCACCGCTGGCCTGGGCCTGGGCTTAAATGATCGGCCCAGAACCATGTCCAGGCAAGCATGGATTGACTTCAAGTAGACCGAGAAAGAGGGGTTCGGGGCACCACCTGTTCCACACAACAGGTAATTTACCTGTTGTGTGGCTGCAGGTGGTGCCCACACCACACCCCCACACACACACCACACCCACACACACACACCCTGTTTCCCACACAACAGGTAATTACCTGTTGTGTGGGAACAGGTGGTGCCCCAATTCGAGAAAGAGTGCATAAGCATCTTTAACTAATTAACACCGGATCGGATGATGATGCCTGCAAAGCATAAATAAGCCATCTATTTCATATGACCTACTAATACCAACTTTGATGAACTTGTGATGTCATTCAATACTCTCCCTCCTCTCATGGTATAACTCTGACGAGGATGAAGCAAAGATAGATCAGAATCTGTTTCCATTGAGTCGTCTGGAGCCATAGAGCAGTGTTCCACACCCTCGGAAACAGTGTCAGAGCTTAAGAATATAGAAAAAGTGTAATCGAGAAGCAATACAAGATGATCCAGGCTGAGCTGTCTGCATGATGCTGCCTACCACTTCTCTGCTGACTGTCATTTTCTCTCTCTGGGTTTTGGGCTTTTCACCACTCACAATGCGCAGAAAGAGTAGATCAAAGCTATGAAGGAGCTATCTGCTTGGGGCCCAATATGTCTGATGCTATATCTCATCCTCTCTTTTAGTGATGTTACTTTCACTCCAAACTGGTACATTCGTCATCTCTGGCCTGTGTGGGGTAAGGATTTCATTCCACTAATGCATACATTTCACATAATTGAATGTGTTCAGTGTCCTTCTTGAACTTCCTGCTGCTCTATATCTGAAGGGGAGAATCAAGCTGTTGTGTTGATACTTTGGTTTGTTCTTCTGAATAATATCCTACCCTGTGCTATTACCGCATCCCTGATGCGGCTCCCTCCAAAGGAAAGTCTCTCCAAGGCCTGCAGAAAAAATTAGAATTGAGAAGCTTGTCAAATTCAACATTTGGAAACAAATGCTAGAAATATCTTAAAACTAGTTAGATGAGTCTCTCTCTCTCTCCCTCTCTTTTTTTTCACCTCCTTTTCTTTTTCTTTTTCTAAAGATTATTTTCAAACAAACCCATTCAGTCCTTAGAACATGTCTAACTTCAGTTCTTTGCCTAACAAACTTGCTTTTTATAAAATAAGGCTTACAAAAGATAAAATAAAATCCTAATCTAAAAATCTGTTTTCCAAATAAATAATATAGCTAACAACTGGACCAATTTGGAAGATACTGTAAGCTATGTGACATACACCAATATTGGAGGAACCTTTTGGCCACCTAACCCGAGTGGCCCCCTTTTCATCAAACACCTTCTCTGCATCCAACGACATGCCTGTTGGGATTTGGGTCGAACAAATAGTCCCACATCGGCTAGACTTGGGATGGTCTTGGGTTTATAAGGATTTGGGCAACTCCACCTAACAGACTAGTCTTTTGGGATGGTGCCCCGAGTCCTTCAAGTGGTATCAGAGCCATGCCCTGAACTTAGTCGTGTGTGTGGGTAATGTTCAACGATGTAGATCCCCCACCCAATGGCGCAAAGGCGCAATGTGGGGCCTGATCACCCCAATGGCCTAAAAAGGCACGCGGTGTAGAGGAGTGACCGACTGCAGTTGGTACTTCACATAAGGCGTGAGGCTGCCACGCAGTGAAGAGTTGGATTTCGACTCTTTGTTCGAGGGGGGGATTGTTGGGATTTGGGTCGAACAGATAGTCCCACATCGGTTAGACGTGGGGATGGTTTTGAGTTTATAAGGATTTGGGCAACTCCATCTAACAGAGATGGTGCCCGAGTCCTTCAATGCCCACCCAGCTCACCCCTCTAACCATGGACTCAAACCGCCTTTTTCCAGCGAAGACTATATCTGCCTCTTTGAGGTTTCTCGAGGCAATGTCTACTTGAGAGGCTAACCTCAGAGACCGACTCTGAGACCATCTCTCAGGCCTCGAAGGGCCGGCCATTAGATTCGAGCACAAGAAAAAGGCGGCACATTTGGATCTTGTCGGGGAACGAGGAGAGAGAGAGAGCAGTAGTGGGTCCATCTGCAGATCAACAAATGGGCTTGCTATTAGTTCGCAAGCAAGTGAGACACGTTTCTTTTCACCACCACTAATTTCTCGCACTTTTGCATCACCAACTATAGAATCAGCACAGTTGATCTTTTAAAACAAACAAACAAAAAAAAAAACAATCAGATCAAATGAGGAACATGTGATGATGTGAAGTAGGATAAGCTAAATAAGTATTCTTTTTATTTTTTACTAAATGTATCTAATAGAAACGGTTCCAAATAAGTCCAAGTAAAATTGTATTAAATATTTTTTAAATAAGAGGCCTTTGGGCCCATTTTCTCTGCTTGGGCTTCTGAGTCATTCCTAAGTTAGCTATCAAGCAACAAAGCAAACCCAAGGGGCATGTTGATTTTTTTAAAAAAAAAAGCAGATTTGATCACAAATGGGCTTCGGTGTCTTTATTCCAAAAGCGATACATCCCCCCATTCAGAACAGAACGGAACACAAACCAATGAAACTCAAATCGTGTTCAAATTCTCGCAAATCTCATCCATTTCCTGATACTAATTTATCCACGCTCCCAGAGTTACAACTCCCTTTATTTTGCAGGAAAGAAAAAGGTGGAGGAAATTAAGAAGGAAACTACACATACACAAGAGCAGCAGTTTATCACTGCATGCCAACATATTTTTCTAACTGGGGTTTTCTAATTCTAATCTGCAGACTCAGAAGGAATAACTGGCGTACCCATTAGAGCAATTACTTCATATATCAGATGCAATGCACGCGGACAAACAAATAAATATGAAAGGAAGTTGATTAGGGCAGCATCATTTGCTGCTCGATAACACTCCTTTCCCATTAATTTCCGTGTCACATGCTAGGTGCACCTTAAAAGTTTTGCTAGGACCTCACGCGTCGTAGGCTTTTGAGCTGTAGTATATATAGCATTACTTCCCATAGTAGCTACCCCAATCGATATCATCGTCGATACTCTGACATTGGTTCCAAAGGCTGTCGTCCTCGTCGTTCTGACCCTGACCAGCTGGCTCCCGCGGCGATTCATGGCATGACGGTGTCGCGCGAATGGAGAAGAGCTATCTGGGATCTGCACTGTGGCAGAGCCATGCTCGGAGGGGTCCAGTAGTGGTGAGCGTTGCTGCTGCTGATGATGATTTTGGATCCCGTCGACCTCCTTGATTATTTCCCAACTTGGCAAATAGTCGTCGACCTCATCGCTCTGACCAGCTGGCTCCTGCGGCGGTGTTGCGCGAATGGACGAGGAGATATTTGGGCTCTGCACTGTACTGGCAGAGCCATGTTCGGAGGGGACCAGCGGTGGTGAGTGGTGCTGCTGCTGCTGCTGATGATTTTGGTTCCCGCCACACGTGTGGCTTCCATAGTAGCTGACACGGTACTCGTGTGAGTTAACTTGCTGCACATGTTTCTTCGCGGGGCACCCGTTCTTGCATTTATAGTAGTCCCTGTCAACAATGCAAAACTAAAAATTACAATACACAACAAAAACAGCTTATCGAGAGATACGGTAAGAAGAAATAAAGGAAATGGTGAGAGACTTCGGGTTGCCGTTGAATTCTTTGATCTTCTTTGTCCCATATTTTTCCCAATGGTGTCCATCGTCGTGCTTAGGATCACATGTGGTTATCTCCCTGTTTGGAGAAAGCAAAGCAATCCAGTGAGATTCAAATGTAGCGAGGAACAAGCGGAGCCATGCAATAACAACAATAATTAATTTTCATTTTTGTGTCATGATACTATATACATATATTTTCTGGGCATGAAAATTATTATAATAAATTTAAAAATGAGTCTCATGGCGCCGTAATGAAAATTTTTCTCTGTTGTGTTCCACGTGCATGTGTGAGCAAATTCACACGGTCACCGGTGTATGCTCTTGGGAAGAAAGAAACAACAAACTATAAACACAATCAGGAATAAATTAAACATGCATGCATGCATGCATACATACCAGGTAATCTGGTCTCTGCTGACCTTGTCTTGCTTGGTCGACGTTCGGAGAGACTGAAGCGAGCAGATTTCCTTGGTTGCCTGATCGATAAAAGATTTGGAGTTCACAACGTCATCCTTGGCCATGTTCATGAACATGAGCGCGTTCTTGACCAATTCAGCCGCCTCCTCAAGGCTTCCTGCATGCTTTCTCTTTGACGATGAAGATGCCATTAATTCTCTACTCACTAGCTACGGTACAAGCGCAGACTAATTAATTAAAATGAGCACAATTAATGCTGAGGCTCCAGGACTGAATTTATAGAAAAAATAGAGTGAACGGCTATTGGATGGGAACTGGATCAGTCAGGGGAGGAGTCAGGCTTATATCATCCCATGGATGCTAAATCTTTCTATTATTCTTGACTGGATCAGTCAGTGGATCAGTCGGGAGGAGTCAGCCTTATCATATCCCAGCTAAGAGGCCGTTTGATGGGGAGAACCTTTTTTGGGGGAGAACTTTTTTTTTTTTGCGTGGGGTGGCGCTGGAGATTTTATTCGGAGGCATGTTGGAGATATTTTTTTTTTCCCCCTTGCCGGATATATCTGGCCGCATGGCCGGATTCGGCCTCCCCTTTGCCGGAACTGGCAGCTCAAGGCCGGATCCGGCAGCAAACGGAAAAAGGAAAAGAACAAAAAAGAAAAAGGCACATTTGGATCCGTCGGGGAACGAGGGAGAGAGAGAGAGCAGTAGTGGGTCCATCTGCAGATCAACAAATGGGTTGCTATTAGTTCACAAGCAAGTGATAGACGTTTCTTTTCACCACCACTAATTCAACGCACTTTGCGCTGATTATTTAAAAAAAAAAAATTTAACCAACTTAGTGGATTTGAATACAAATGGGCGTCGGTATTTTTATCCAAAAGCTATCCATCTCCCATTAGAACAGAAGGGAACACAAACAAATGAAATTCAAATCGTGGTCAAAATCTTACAAAAACTCATCCATTTCCTGATACTAATTTACACATGCTCCCAGAGTTACAACTCCCTTTATTTTGCAGGAAAGAAAAGCTCGAGCAAATTAAGCAAACTATATATACACAAGAGCAGCAGTTTATTAATGCCTCGTAGAAACAAATTTTTGTACTGTTAAAATAAGCAGAAAACCGTGTTGTACTATCAAATTAAGCAGAAAATAAGTTGTACTATTATATATTTGAATTTAGCAAAGAATACATTTGCACTATCTAAGATATCGTAAAAGATCTTAGCCCATTTCCATAGACTAGATAAAGGTTACAATATATTACAAGGATACCAATGTATTTTTTTATTGAATTTGATAGTACACAAGAGTTTTCCACTCAGTTCAGCATTAATTAAGAGAGTTTATTATTAAATGATAATATTTTATGAGCATTTCTTCAGTTCAACCTTTATATAATAATATGTACTTTTGTTTTGCCACCCTGCTAGGAAGAAAAATAATTTATAGCAAGTTAAGCAAACATCAATGTTTCCTTTAAAAGGGCATGCTTGGAAGAATAAATTTTGAGACAAAATTTGAGAAGGGCCACACGCGCGCAGCTTTCTCAAGAAAAACTGCGAGCCACGGTTCCATTATTAGATTTGTTGTCGCTTTTCTATCGCAAATGAGAGAAAACCGACATTAGTAGTGTAGATAGGCCCGGACCCTGGTTTTGATAGGGCACATATCCTTGTCCCAACTCTTTAAGAATTGCAAACAAACAAAAACTAGAATTTCACCGCTTTGAAATCCATAAACAGTATTTTTCCACCTCATTTTTTGGAATCCAAACGGTGCCAACGAGAAAAGAAGAAACGGATTCTTCTGTTCCCACTACTAGTGCTCTCCGTACGGAATTTGATAAGGTTTCGTGAGAGTGCAGTGGGACATGCAGCATGCAACGCTATTTTTAAATGAAAAGTGAACCAACGTAGATTGGGTGGATGCTCATTTGGCATGACCTCCACTCAGTCAAGAAAGTCAGGCTTCTACAACACAGGGACAAATAATACAGGAAGTAAGTCAGGCTTATACAATACAGGGCCGATAAAAGTTCTACATTCCAGCACGAAATGTTCAAAACATGAACCAAGCAGACAAGATTTCGTGTGCCGGTAACTTTACCTCAAAATTGCGTATCTCAATTGCGATTATGTTAAGATCTCCTTCATTTGTCTTCAAGCCCTAATTAAGTAGTCGGCACCTGCACAAATCCATCCCACCTTCCGTTGCTTTTATAAAAATTTTCAAATCCACAATGCTGCCTTTGCTCTCATAGATAAAAGAGTGCTGAACGTTTATTAGATGAATGCTAAATCTTGTCTGTTATTCTTGACTTCGGATCAGTCAGGGCATGAGTCACAGCTTATACCGTCTTAAAATAAGACACAAGCAAAATCCAAACAAGCTAACGATGATACTTTATGAGAGGTAGTTATTTATGAAATGATGATCGGGGGTTTCTTCTTTTGGAAGAGAATTCCGTTGAGGAGTGGCACGGCCTGTGATGGGGGGATTTTCACTCTCCACGTTTTAAATTAACCCAAGTGCACGATCGTTCGTTTGCAACACTTGAGGGTCGATTCGCAGGGACATGTGGTTCTTATAGTTTAAACACTTCTAGACGAATTGGGTTAAAAAGTTTATGGGCTTTGAGTGAGTTTCTAAACTAAATGTCAATCTAAGAAATCAAGTACCTGGGGTCGAATCCCCTAAACTAGCATTATGTGATCATTCTCGGTCTCCATATCGATCTATTGTTACTTTCTAAATCTCTACTTCTAATAGGCAAATTAAGTCTAAATACTAGATTTAAGCACAGAGTATTGTCCAATTACATGATCTATCAAAGGTAAATAAATTTGGCAACTTAAATTAAATGCGAAAAAGAACAGTAAAATTCAAAGCATGGACCATTAACCCCAGACACATAACCTATCAAATATCTAGTGGTCTTAGAAATAAACTTCTAAAATATATAGGTCAGTAGATGTGCATACAGTCCCAGATAGGAGATCAAACAGATGACTACAGGATAATCTATCCTTGATTCATCTACCTAAGTATTTGAAGCAAATTTAGCTACACATGATATGATTAATAACACAATAGTCTTTAAAATAAATAAATTTGCTAACTAATTCGGATAATTAAATAACTAAATTATTCAAACTAATAATAAACAATTAATAACTAACTAGATTAATTAAACAATGAACTTAATTAATTAAATGAGTAATAACTTACTCGTACGCAGGCTGCCATATTTTTTTCTCTTCCATGCGCAAGGGACGCGCATGTGGACCCACCACCAACATTCATGCCAATGATGCTATTTGGCTCCCTGCCGCGATCCCGGTTGTGCTCCCGCGCTGACGTGGCACGCCACGTCAGCTTTTAAATAATAAACACGTCAGACGAGGCGAAAGCGACAGATGAAAAGGATTGAATATTATTCGGCAATGATTAGGTAACGATCAAAAGCAAAAAGAAGAGAAAATATTGGTTAAAGCTGCGAAAATCAGTTCAGAATGTTGGCAAAAACCAAGACTAAAGTCGACCAAAACAAAAAAAAGTCTCCTAAACCTTTTTCACCTCCAACTGAATTCTAACTTTTTTTAATTTAGTTGTACCTTTCTTATCTTATATGTGATCTTCAATAGTCCTAGAGCAGTCCTTGTAACATCAACTCTTTCATTAAAGCTCTGTTTAACTTGATCACTCTTTCAAAATGCTAAATTACAGTCTTTTCTCTTTTGATAAACTTACACTATAAAACTACTAAAAACACTTGAGTAGCATTATTTGTGTACAAAAATATAAATAAATGAGAGCAATAAAATGATATAAATCATGACAATCAGCCTTGGGCGGGCGAAAGAGATACGACAGCTGAAGTGGTTTGGTTCTTTTAGAAACGCAACAAGCTGGAAGGAGGTGGACACTTAGCGTCAGATGAGAATATAACGGATCTGGTCAGACTTCACTCTGCAGCGTCAGAAAGGTCACGTGGGCACCTGAAAACTTCACAAAGCCGTCGTGAAGACGTTTGGATGTCGGTGACCTCCTGTTGGAATTGAAAGAATCAATTTTGTATATTTTACATCTTTGCATCCCTCTTTTTTGAATTGTTTCGTTAAATACTTTTTAATGAAATGTTGGGGACTTCACGAGCCTCACAGTTTTTTCTAAAAAAAAAATGATACTCTATTATTCTAGACCTCGGATCGGTCAGGGGATGAGTCTAGCACTCTAGCTTCGACCAATTTTTTGGCATTTTAGAAGATTATTCGACCTATGGGCTATAGACCATTTTCTTTTCCATTCAATATGGAAAAGTCCCATCAAAAGCCTTGTGTGAGTACTGCACATCATACCGCACCCAGAATTTACAAGCAACTTTTTGAGCGCTCACGCGGTTCTTCTCTATCCTTACTATGAATAGCCTTGTCCTAATTCCATTTATTCTACTCTTCTTGTTGATGAAAAGAAGTAGGACTTTATTTGTGGAGACGTATCCTTTTATTATTACTATTTGTCCTTCTCTGTTGTGACGATCTCCTACATACCCTTCAAAGTTTTAAATGAGGTCCCTTGCCTTTGGGTTTCAAAGGTTTCGAAATGAAACTTTTAGACAAAATCATAGAGTAATACAACTGAAAAATGATGGTCAGCTGCTAGCTTCGTAAAAGTTTGTAGAGACTTCGTTATATTAGTGGTTTCTGATTTGCATTTCCACTACAATTTGCCTACCATAACTTAATGCCACTACGGGAAGTAGTAGCTTTCTAGGCTTTAGGTAATGTCATTGGGTGCAGATATGTTGAGGCTTCATGTTTAATATGATAATATCGCATACGATGATAATTTGAGTTTATCATCTTTTGTCACCTCTGATATTTGTTCAGGTGATGGAACTACTCCAACTTGTGCCACTCTACCCATACAAAGGGGAGAGAACTATAGACAGTTGATATTGAAAATTATTTGTTTCTTCGAAAGCAACTTACGACCTTTAACGACTAACGGTGTTTATTTTGTCATAAGTTATAAAATGCACTTGCATCTCACTTACGATCCATTTGCAATACAAACAGTTAATTTTGTGGTCATGAAAATCCCACTTACAGCCCACTTGCAGTACAAACAGTTAATTTTGTGATCATGCGAATCTGTATGGTAAGAAGTTAATTAAAATTAGATTAATATTTTTTATTAAATTAATCTTTTTAAATTATGAGAAATTCTTCTTATAATTATTAGATTAAAGTTTTTATTACTAATTAAATAATTTTTTACGCATTTAATATTTAATGTATTTAATTTTTAATATTTACTAATATTTAATATGTATATGTTATATTTTAATTTATTTTTAATTAATTAATATTTCACATCATATATTTTTAATATATTTAAATTATTTTTAATTATTTAATTTCTAATATATTATATTTTTACATTTAATATTTTTAGTACTTATTGGTATCTTTTATTATTTTTTTATGGCATTTTTAAATATTTTAATTTTGAATTATATTTAATTATTTAATACGTAATTATTTAATACTTAATATATTTAATTTTTTATATTTTTATATTAAATGTTTCTTAAATATTTTAATTAATTATTCATTATATTGTATTTTTAATATATTTAATTTAATTCTTAATTATTTAATTTATTAAATATTATTAATATTTACTATTTTTAGTATTTATTGGCATTTAAAAATATTTTTAAATCCCCAAATAGTTAATTTTGTGGTCAATTTTTTCATCTACGACTTGCACATTATGACAGCCAGACACTTAAAAACACAATATACTTTTTCGATTATAATTATATATTACCAATCATATATCGTAAAACTTATTTGCATGTAAGTCATTTACAACTATAAAAAGTTTACTACTTACGAATTATAACTTACGGACAATTATGACAACCAAACCGGTCCTAAGTTGGGAGAATCATTCTAGGCGAACGCAATACATTTAGTCTAATAGAAAAATGTACAAGAAGGTACTCAGACATGAAGAATTAACCAATGATATATGATAAAAAAAATTACCATGTGTTTGGACTTTTGTTAAACTGCATTGTGTTAGTAGATTTTCAAAATTAAGAAATACACCAAATGCAAGGAGATAGTTTTTTCCTTTTGATTATTTTGAATTTAGAGATGCTCAAAATTGCACCATCTATTGCATTGTTTCAAATCTCAGTACCTGTTTAAGTAGCGAACAATGGTTTTTAGTATCAATACCGGCAATATCAGCCGATCGGCGAATGTTATAAGTATAAATATTATAGTGGGTACCTCAAAACTTAGATATTATGTTGCTTATATATATATATATATATATATATATATATATATATATATATATATATATATATATATATATATATATATATATATATATATATATATATATATATATATATAGAAAAATGTATATCAGCCTGCAGCTGAGAGAACTCTCTCAGCCTGCGGTGACGTGGCTCAATTTTGTCACCCCACTAACTTGCGACCCGCTTATGGGAAGAAGTTAAATTACTAAATACCCCTTATGAAAAGCTACACTTTCGGTAACTTTTCGTTATTGTTTATTATTATTTGCCCAAAAGGCAATTTTTGGAGCGAACGTTGTCAGACTTAGGTTATTGTTTATTATTATTTTTTCCCCTTTTTTTGCCGCTCTTTATAGGATTTAGCTTATTGTTTATAAATTACAGGTTTTAATTGTTTCAATTTTTTAAAAACAATTTCTTAAATATTGAATTTTTCTCTTTAGTCTATGTGGTACTGCGACGTATAACACATGTTTTAAATTTTCAGAAATGCGACCGTATTAATATTCGGTCGCAATCTTATTTGAAAATAATCTCCGGCTGTGAAATCTTTTTTTTTTTTGTATGCTTCTTAGGTCGCAGTCTTTAGTAAGGAGTAATATAGATTTCTTCACATACGTATAACTGCGACTTAGGTCGCAGTCTTTAATAAGAAGTAATATAGATTTCATCTTGTATTTAAAATTTTTTTTGTAACTGCGACTTAGGTCGCAGTCTTTAGTAAGAAGTAATCTAGATTTCTTCTCATACGGATAACTGCGACTTAGGTCGCAGTCTTTAGTAAGAAGCAATATTGATTTCTTCTCATACGGATAACTGCGACTTAGGTCGCAGTCTTTAGTAAGAAGTAATATAAAATTCTTCTCATACGGATAACTGCGACTTTGGTCGCAGTCTTTAATAAGAAGTAATATAGATTTCATCTCTTATGCGACCTTAGTCGCAGTTATATAACTTATATTTTAGACTACAGTGATATCTAAAAAATATTATATATATGTAATTCGTGTAATTGTTTTTTGTAGGATATGAATGTACATGGAGAAAATGTCTGGAAGCTCAGATAAGTTTATAGGGAAACAGTTCCTGTCGGATATGGAAGCATACAATTTCTACAATTCTTTTGCAAGGAATAGAGGTTTTAGCGTGAGAAGAAAAGGTACAGATAAGTCACGGAAGCCTCCTTATGAGATTATTTGCAGAAAATTTTGCTGCAATAAGGAAGGTTGTTGATTAAGACTAAAGACCAGCAACTGCGACCAAGGTCGCTGTGTATTTTATTAAGACTTCGGCCAGCAACTGCGACCAAAGTCGCAACCTTCATTTTAAAATTTTATTCGGGTGAAATAATTTAATTATTAACTGCGACATTGGTCGCAGTATATTCGTTTAGCGTAAAATATTTAAAATGAAGGTTTGTAACAATTGTACAGCATTTCAACCAAGACATAGTAGTAAAAACTGTAATTCACACAATTAACCTTAGAAAAAAGAGTTATATATATTTAAAAAAATAAAATATAAATTTTAAACTTCTAATCCTCGTCATCACCATCATAATCAGATTCGTCGTCAATAGTATGACCGCTTTCGTCTTCCGTATCGCTTTCCGTCCCTTCCACCTCTTCAGCGACAATCTCCTCTTCGCTTTCTTCCTCTTCTTCGCTTTCTTCCTCTTCATTGATGTATTTTGGTTCACCAATGAACTCCCAAAACGGGTCGTCTGTATCAAGCTTATCCTCTGACCCGTAGCGAGGCATATCTTCAGAACTATACATCCAATCATCATTAGATGATTGGCTTCTTTCCGGTGAAGACGGTGGAGAAGACATTTTCCGGTGAAGACGGTGGAGAGTAACGAGTTTCAACAAAATCAATTTAGTATGTTTATAATCCTATCCTGATGACCCTTTATATACTTTTAATCCCGGAATTCCAGGAATTCCAAAAGGTTTAAGCTCTTAGACCACGTGAATATCTCCCAAATTTATTTTCTACCTTTTCCCAAAAATTGTATACTTCCTAGGTGACTGTTCAGTTATCCAAAACAGTTTAAAAGTTAATACACTATAACTTTAAATTACTTTGAACTCCAAAACAGTTCATTATTGCGACCATAGTCGCAATGGGAACTGATAAATGATTAAGTAACTGCGACCATTATCGTTATCTCGATTAAAGTATCGCCGTATAAGGAAACGCTGTAACTCAAACAGGTCATTACTGCGACTTTGGTCGCAGTACAATTGCTGAACGCAAGTTTGTTTCTAATATCAATACGCAATAGTAAAATCCAAGGTGTAACAAATGTAGATTGGAAATAATTAATGGAACTTATAATAAATAAATGTATAGAAATGTTTATAAATTAAATCAATAAAACAAAAAAATTATTTAATGAATTGCAATTGCAATTATTTTTACATTTATAAAATAAAAAATTGTGGTATATCAATAATTTGTCGACTATCAGTCTTCAAATGTCATCCTTCGTATCATTTCTGTTTCTTCATCCCAACTCTTCTCTCTATCTGCAAGTATCATGTATGCAAACTCACTTCTTAGTCTCTGTACATCAGCATCCGTAACAGTATCAACAACTGCTGGACTACCAGACGCTATGCTTTCCATGTACTTGCATACATATACAACGCAATCAACACTGAAATATCAATAGAGTAATCATTAAATGAAATTAGATTTTTGTATAAAAAAAGGTAGAAAATATGAAAGGTAAGGAGATGTCAAAAATTTATATACCTGTTTGCTTGTTGGGGGCATCTTGTGTATTTTATATTAGTTTTTCTCATTAATTTATTGAAATCAATCTCAAAAATCTGTAATAATCTTTCTTTCTGCAATGTCATTAGGAACAAAAATTAGTATTAATCAAATTAAACGCAAGTTTTCAGTAATCGAAATATTAAATTTCAACTCACCATTATTCTTGCATCTTTTTGGTAAAGCTTTAATATACTACTTTTTTGTCAGCTGGGACCAAAGAGTTGTAAAAAATCCACTCTTGAGTATCGCAATCAAATACCAACAAGATCCAGTGAAATCCCGGATCGTCGGCACTATGTTTGTGATTGATCGGAAGAACATGTACTGCACATCAGCTGTCCAGTTTTTCAACAGCTGCTGCTTGATGAAATGATCTTCCAGATCTTCACTTTTATTTACAACACCGTGCTGCGAACAAGAAAAAACAATAAAATATAAAATGATTTAGTAGCAGTACATTTTAATTATAAACTGCGACCTTAGTCGCAGTACGTGAGTTAGTAGCAGTACATTTTAATTATAAACTGCGACCTTAGTCGCAGTACATGAGCTAGTAGCAGTACAGTTTAATTATAAACTGCGACCTTAGTCGCAGTACATGAGTTAGTCGCAGTACATTTTAATTATAAACTGCGACCTTAGTCGCAGTACGTGAGTTAGTAGCAGTACATTTTAATTATAAACTGCGACCTTAGTCGCAGTACATGAGTTATACCTACACAGAGATAGAGAATATTAGTAATCTGTTCCACAATTGATATTACATTAAACCGTAAAGGAGAAAGTAGATTTTTACCCAAGCTTCGCTCCGAAAGAATATGCTTTTTATTCCTTCTCCTTTCTCTAGATGCTGCATGTAGAAATAAATTATATTCGCATCTAAGTCTCTACTGAACATCAGGTCCTCAATGTCATTCCTTGTAATCATGATTCCGTTGTCGGTATCCTGATACGCAGTAGAACTGTAAGATATTCAAAACAAAGTTAGTAATTAAATTGTTCTTATATAAAGGTATAACAGTTTTTTGATATGAATTATCATAAAATTAATTAACTTACTCAGAGAAGGACTTGTCGAAGAAATTTTTTATAAGATCTTGTTGATGGGGCTGCAGAATTCTGTATGCTGTGGTTTCGGTCAATTCTCTCGATTTTGGCTCAGTGGAGGAAATCTCTTTGTCGCCGAAATCAGCGGCAGAACTCACAGCCGCAGGCTGTGGAAGAGGATGTTCATTTATTTTCTTCTTCTGTTTTGGATAAACGAAGTCAGAGTCATCGCGATCTCTTTCAGCGCGCTTGCGTTCTTTAACTCCCCTTTCTATCGTTCCTTTAGAGTATTCCAAAACAGTTTCTTTTAAGGATTGCTTCTGAGGCGGAGTATGTTCTTGATTTTTTTCTTCAGAAGCTATATCTCTTTGGGTTTCTTGAATCATTTGAGTTATATTCAAAGAAAAACTTGGCATATCTTCCCCAGAAAAATTTAAAATAGATTCAGAACTCATGATTTTATCCTCTTCCAATTTTTTCTTCTTCTCCTCTTCAGCCTGCTTCTCCATCTGCTCCATCATTCTTTTCTGCTCCTTTTTCTCTTCACCCTTCCTTCTAATTTGCTCTTCCCCCACATTCCTTTTTTTCTCCCGCTTCTTCTTTAACTCCTCTAATACCTTCCTCCTCTTTTCCTTTTCCTGCTCCCCCTCTTCTATCCTCCTCTTTTTCTTCTCCTTCTTCTCCTTTTCGATGCTCCTCTTCTTCTGATCCTCCTCTTCCCTCCTCCTCTGCTCGTCTCTCATTCTCTTCTCATTCTTCTCTTCCCTCCTCCTCCTCTCCTGCCCCTCCTCTTCCCTCCTTCTCTCCTCCTTTTCCTGCTCCTCCTTTTCCCTCCTCTTCTTCTCCTTGTCCTCAACTTCCCTAATTCTCCCTTCATTCTCCTCCTCTTCTATTCTTCTCTTCTCCTTCTCCTTCTCCTCCACTTCTCTTCTCCTGTTCTCCTTTTCCTTCTCTTCTTTCAATCTTCTTCTCTCATGCTCCTCCTCTTCCCTCTTCTTCTCCTTCTCCTTCTCCTTCTCCGCAGCAGCGGCTGCTCTCAGCAGCTCTTGTTCTTCTTCCACTTTTAATTTCCTCTGTTGTCTTTTTAGTTTTTCTTCTCTCTTTTTTCTCTCCTTTTTATTTTTAATTCAGCCTTGAGTCTGCTCTCAGTCTCCATTTTTTCAATTTTTTTTCAAGCTGAGAAACATATTCTCTCAAGTGCTGATTTTGAGACCTCAACTCTTTTATCTCTTCAGCTTGATCATCCCGTGGTGGTGGCAAATAACCTATAAAAGATGGTTCTTGCTCACTCGTTTTAGCCGCTTCTGGCTCATTTTCCGCCGGGATGTCAGCTTCATTATATGTATGGTCTTCTTCTTCATCATCTTCTTCTTCTTCTTCTTCTTCCTCCTCTTCCCCTTCAACAGGAAGGCCAATCATTTTTTTTTCAGCATTAGAAATGTTGGCCATTCGACTTAAAATCTGAAAATAAATAGAAAAAGGTAAGTTAAAAATAAAACAATGAAATATTTATACTGCGACTATGGTCGCAGTTTATTTATGAAGTATTTATGATAAGAATGCGACCATAATCGCATTATGTTTGTCCTGCACAATTTATTTGCCAAGACATGCAGCTCAACACTGCGATCATGGTCGCATTTCATGTAAAAGGTATTTTCAAAAGAATGCGATCATGGTCGCACATTGTTTGTCAGGCAGAAAACGAATGCGAAAGGTGCAGCTCAATACTGCGACTATGGTCGCATTTTATTTGTATTGCACATAAAAGAAGTCTAACTTACAATATTCCTGTCAATCTCATTTAGATCAACTTCAAATAAAGATCTGCTAATGTTCTGGAGGTCCCATCTTACTGCGCGTGGGGTTTTGTCCTTCAAACCAGACCTCCGCTCAAAAATAGGAGCCCTCTCACATAGCCAATACTGCAAAAAAAGAAATTAAATTAGTTTACACAAATATTCAAAAATTTTTTGGTAAATTTCATACAATGTTGGCCAAATATAAGATTTGTACTTACAATAATTTGCACGGAGCATCCTTGCAGCTCGTACGTGGTGTGCCTGAAGATGTCCATTGACTCAATCAGGAATTGCCAAACAGCTTTTGCCCAGCATATTATTCTCATCAGCTGCATATTGGCAATCTGTTCCACAATATACCACGGCACCGTGCATTTACTGCCAGAGAAGAAAAGAGTGGCCGACATGTATAGGATTATTATTGTGGTAAAGTCTTGAGCTGCAAGTCTGTGCATGTCTCTTATAATTTCATGTAAAGTCATTTGCTGCTCAAGCTGTTCATCCTTTGTCACATCTACTTCACTCCCCTCTTCTTGACCAGAAGATCATCCAAAGCCTCTTCAATAGATACTTTGGTGATCTTCTTTATATTGGAGAAATAATGTTTTATAACCCCTCTATCTTTCATCGTACATGTCTTATTCATCACAAAATCTGCCCCAATGATAGGTAGACCAAAAGTTAGGGCAACATCCTCCACTGTTAACTCAATCTGTTTGCCCCCAATTCTAAAGGTCCTTGTATCCCTATCATACTGGTCTAAAATACGCAGTACAGCAACGTTTGATTTTAGACCCTTTTCAGCCCCAAATTCTTCATTGTAGAACGCCACGAAGATTGGGCCAAATGGGGTATTCTTGATCGCCTCTACGAAATCTGCCTGAATGTACTTTTTAAATTTCTTCATGAACTCGCACATAGGTTTTAGGCTTGATCTCAGAGGACGAACCTTCTTTATCTGTTGTTTACCTACGTAGGAAGAAAAATTAAACAGTTTAGTCCAACGATTATTTAAAAATTATAAGGAAGTAAAAAGCATATTTGTTTTTAATAAACTGCGACCAACGTCGCAGTCATACATTGCAAACACAAACAACTTGCACCCGGGACGACACTGCGACCAAGGTCGCATAAGACTACATTGCAATCAGAAACAACTGCAACCCGAGTCGACACTGCGACCAAGGTCGCATAAGACTACAGTGCAATCAGAAACAACTGCGACCCAAGACTACACTGCGACCAAGGTCGCATAAGATTACAGTGCAATCAGAAACAACTGCGACCCAAGTCGACACTGCGACCAAGGTCGCATAAGACTACAAAGCAATCAGAAACAACTGCGACACAAGTATGATGAAACAAATAATGTTACATACACTGCGACCTTGGTCGCAAGAGACTACAACTCATATTGAAACAACTGCGACCCCATGTCGTCAGTATGTAAGAAAAAAAAAGTAAGTTTCATATACTGAGACGAACGTCGCATTCGTCTACAAGGAAAGGTCCAAAAAAAAATCCAAAGTCGCACAAATCTGAAAATATAATTTTATCAACTGCGACCGAGGTCGCATGCAGTGTATGCACATCACTTTTTCGAAAATACTGCGACATAGTAAAAATAGAAGGAAATAAAAAAAACTTGAAAAAAATAGGACCTTTATCGTCGTGTTACAAAATTTATAAATTTAAAAATTTATTCGTCATCTAAAGTTTCAAAATCTCTTTCTTAATTGCGACCATGGTCCCAAGATTTAAAAAAAAAATAAAAAACTTAAACGGAAATAAATCTGGAAAAAATTTAAAACTATTAAAATACACAAACCCTAATTTTTGAAAATATCATTTTTTGTAGTACCTTTTTCGACGGATGATTTCTTAGGCGCCATTAGTTGCAAATATATTTTTTAAAAACGGATCAAATTTGTGAAACAAAAGAACTAATTGGATCAGAATGATCGGGTGAAATTTAGAGCTGTAAATTTTTTTTAAAAAACAACTTTTTTTACATAAGGTAAAAAGTTGTGAGGGAGAGTATTTTCAGAAAATACAATGTTGAGGTGACTGACATTAAATTGGGCGGGATTTTTCAGGTTTTTGTCCGCCAAAATTTATGACAGGTGTGTGGCGGTGATGTTGCCACGTCCGCCGGCTGAGAGAACTCTCTCAGCCTGCCGGCTGAGGTACAGTAACCCCATATATATTATATATATATATATATATATATATGTATATGTATATATATATATATATATATATATATATATATATATATATATATATGTATATGTATATGTATATATGTATACATATATATATATATATATATATATATATGTATACAGTATACATATATATATATAGGTATACATATATATGTATGTATACATATATATATATATATATGTATGTATACATATATATATATATATGTATGTATACATATATATATATATGTATGTATACATATATATATATATGTATGTATACATATATATATATATGTATGTATACATATACATATATATATATACATATATATATATATATATATATAGGGGTTACTGTACCTCAGCCGGCAGGCTGAGAGAGTTTCTCAGCCGGCAGGACGTGGCTACATCACCGTCACACACCTGTCATAAATTTTGGCGGACAAAAAGATGAAAAATCCCGCCCAATTTAATGTCAGCCACCTCAACAATGCATCTTCCGAAAATACCCTCGGTCACATCTTTTTACCTTATGTAAAAAAGTTGTCTTTCTCAAAAATTTTCATCTCTAAAATTTCACCCGATCATTTTGATCCAATTAGTTCTTTTGTTTCACAAATTTGATCCGTTTTTTTAAAAAATATATTTGCAACACATGGCGCCAAAGAAATCATCCGCCGAAAAAGGTAATAGAAAAAGATATTTTTCAAAAAATTTTAGGGTTTGGTATTTTAATTGTTATAAATTTTTTTCCAAATTTATTTCCGTTTGAGTCCTTTTTATTTTTTTTTAAAAATCTTTGGACCATGTTCGCACATAAGAAAGAGATTTTGAAACTTTAGATGACGAATAAATTTTTAAATTTAAAATTTGTAACACAAAGATAAAGGTGTATTTTTTTCAAGTTTTTTTTTCATTTCGTTCTATTTTTAGTTTGTCGTAGTATTTTCGAAAAACTGATTTATATGTATGCGACCTTGATAATATTTTTTTAATTTAATTATTTTCATACACTTTATGTCGACCTCGGTCGCAGTTATTAAAATTTTGTTTTCAAATCTGTGTGTCCCAGGATGTTTTTTTTTGGACTTTTCAATTTGACGAATGCGACGCTGGTCGCAGTATATGAAACTTCCTTTTTTTTAACATACTGAAGACATGGGTCGCAGTTGTTTCAATATTTATGTAGTGTTTTGCGACCATGGTCGCAGTGTATTTAACGTCATTTGTTTCATCATTCCTGGATCGCAGTTGTTTATTTTTGCACTGTAGACTTATGTGACCTTCGTCGCCGTGTATACCCTGGTCGCATTTGTTTATGTTTGCACTGTAGATGACTGTGTCGACCAGAATCGCTGTAACAGTTTGTGTTCACACTGTAGTCTTTTGCGACCAGGGTCGCAGTGTAGACCAGGGTCGCAGTAGTTTGTGTTTGCACTGTAGATGACTGCGACCTTGGTCGCAGTGTCGACCCGGGTCGCAGTAGATTATGTTTGCACTGTAGATGACTGCGACCTTTGTCGCAGTTTATTAAAATAATATGCTTTTTACTCACTTATAATTTATAAATAATCATTGGTCTGACAACGTACGATCCAAAAATTGCCTTTTGACAATAATAATAAATAATAAGGAAAGTTACCGAAAGAGTAGCTTTTTCATAAGAGGTATTAGGTAATTTAACTTCTTCCTATAAGTGGGCCGCAAGTTAGTGGGGTGAAAAAATTGAGGCACGTCACCGCAGGCTGAGAGAGTTCTCTCAGCTGCAGGTTGATATATATATATATATATATATATATATATATATATATATATATATATATATATATATATATATATATAGCGAGTTGATCCCCTAAGAACGGTTCTCACGGATTCCTGTGAGAACTTTAACGTGGGTCGTCGGATCTGATAGAGATCTGGTTTTATTTGATTTGATCTATCAGATCCGACGACCCACGTGAAAGTTCTCACAGGAATCCGTGAGAACCGTTCTTAGAGGATCAGCTCCCTATATATATATATATATATATATATATATATATATATATATAGGGCTTACTGTACCTCAGCCTGCAGGCTGAGAGAGTTTTCTCAGCCTGCGGGCGTGGCAACATCACCGCCCCACATCTGTAATAATTTTGGCGGACAAAATCCTGTAAAATCCCGCCCAATTTAATGCCAGTCACCTCAACATTGTAATTTCCGAAAATACCCTCCCTCACCACTTTTTACCGACCTTGGTAGCAGTCCTCAGAAAAAGACTGCGACCATAGTAGCAGTCCTCAGAAAAAGACTGCGACCTTGGTAGCAGTCCTCAGAAAAAGACTGCGACCATGGTAGCAGTCCTCAGAAAAAGACTGCGACCTTGGTAGCAGTCCTCAGAAAAAAGACTACGACCTTGGTAACAGTCCTCAGAAAAAGACTGCGACCGTGGTAGCAATTCTCATAAAAACACTGTGACCTTGGTAGCAGTCCTCAGAAAAAGACTGCGACCTTGGTAGCAGTCCTTAGAAAAGACTGCGACCGTGGTAGCAGTTCTCATAAAAACACTGCGACCTTAGTAGCAGTCCTCAGAAAAAGACTGCGACCTTGGTAGCAGTCCTTAGAAAAGACTGCGACCGTGGTAGCAGTTCTCATAAGTACTGCGACTATATTAAAAAATCATTAAATATCAAATCAGATAAAAAATTAAAGAAGCATTCAAATTAGTTTCGTGATTTAATAAAGTAGCATTCACTGTCTTTTACCGAAAAAGTAGCTTTTCATAAGGGGTATTTGGTAATTTAACTTCTCCCTAAAAGCGGGCCGCAAGTCAGTGAGGTGACAAATCGAGCCACGTCACCGCAGACTGAGAGAGTACTCTCTCAGCCTGCGGTGACGTGGCTCGATTTGTCACCTCACTGACTTGCGGCCCGCTTTTAGGGAGAAGTTAAATTACCAAATACCCCTTATGATAACTTTTCCTTATTGGCTCTTTTGATGTTTAGTCTTGGCTCTTTTGATGTTTAGTCTTCTTGGCTACTTTGATGTTTGGTCTTCTTTGTAACACTCAATCTTATTGATTCTGCTGCCACCAGACCTCAAGAAGAAGATTGCTCTTAGTCAACAAGGGATTTTTTTGATGTTTAGTCTTCTTGGCTACTTTGATGTTTAGTCTTCTTGTAACACTCAATCTTATTGATTCTGCTGCCACCAGACCTCAAGAAGAAGATTGCTCTTAGTCAACAAGGGATTTTTTTGATGTTTAGTCTTCTTTTGTACTGCTGTATTTGTAACACTCAATCTTATTGTATAAGAGATCGTTTTGTATCATTTGCACATGCCTGGAGATAAATGCCTGGACATAAATAAAAAGCATATTTTTTTTTTTAATAAACTACGAACTTGTTCGCAGCCATGCATTGCAAACAAAACAACTATGACCATAGATGACACTGCGACCAAGGTCGCATAAGATACATTGCAAACAGTAACTACTGCGACCAGGGTCGACACTGTGACCAAAGTCTGCGACTAAGCAACTGCTGCGGTGACGTGTCACCTCGTCCAGCAATAGCGACCAAGATTGCAGATTATTTTTTTAAGACTGCGGCCATCAACTGCGACCAAGGTCGCAGTGTTATTGTTGATTATTTATAAAGACCACCAACTGCGACCAAGATCGTAGTGATGTTGTTGATTAAGAGTAAAGACCAGCAACTGCGACCAAGGTCGCTGTGTATTTTATTAAGACTAAACACCAACAACTGCGATCAAGGTCGCAGTTTATTTTATTAAGACTACGGTCATTTATTTTATTAAGACTACGGTCAGAAACTGCGACCAAGGTAGCAGTGTTGTTGTTGATTAAGACTAAAGTCCAGCAACTGCGACCAAGGTCGCAGTGTATTTATTAAGTCTGCGTCCAGCAACTGCAACCAATGTCGCAACCTTTCATTTTAAATTTTATAAGGGTGAAGTAATATAATTATTAACTGCGTCCATGGTCGCAGTATATTCGTTTAGCGTAAAATATTTAAAATGAAGGTTTGTAACAATTGTACAGCATTTCAACCAAGACATAGTAGTAAAAAATGTAATTCACACAATTAACTTTAGAAAACAGATTTATATATATTTAAAAAAAAACAAAATACAATTTTTTTAAACTTCTAATCCTCGTCATCACCATCGTAATGAGAAAGAAGTTTGCGACTTTGGTCGCAGTACTGAAGGAGGTCGCATTGCTATACGATAGCATGTTTCCTCCGTATTTTTTATTCTGTATTAAGTATGCGACCATGGAATATTTTTTTTACTTTTCTATGCTAGAAGTCGCTGTCGTCATATAAAAGGGGTATTTTTGTCAATTTGTTTCACGATTGTTTAGGCGGGGTTTTTTTGATTTTTTTGGCGCCCACACTCTGCGACCGATGTGTGGCATATATTCAGCCACGTCCCGCAGGCTGAGAAACTCTCTTAGCCCGCAGGCTGAGGTACAGTAAGCCCTATATATATATATATATATATATATATATATATATATATATATATATATATATATATATATATATATATATATATATATATATATATATATATATAGAGAGAGAGAGAAAAATGTATATCAGCCCGCGGGCTGAGAGTACTCTCTCAGCCTGCGGTGACGTGGCTCGATTTGTCACCTCACTGACTTGCGGTCTGCTTTTAGGTAGAAGTTAATTACCAAATACCCCTTATGATAACTTTTCCTTATTGTTTATTATTATTTTCCCCCTTTTATTTTGCCGCTCTTTATAGAATATAAATTACTTTTCGCCTTATTTCTTTACCTCTTTTTTGAAAGATGTAGTTTCTCCTTTTCAGCCTGGGATAAATTTTTTTTTGAAAATATAAAATCTTTTCAGATCATTGTTTTCAGCCTGCGATAAAATTCTACTTTATAGTTTAATTTTTTTTGTATATAATGTAGTCAGAGTCTTGGTCGCATTGTACATTTAAACTGCGACCTTAGTCAAAGTCTTTTAATCGCAGTGTACATGGTGAAATGCGACCAAGGTCGCAGTGTTGTTATTGATAAAGATGGCCGGCAACTGCAATCTAGGGTTGCATTAGATGGACTGCGACTTTGGTCGCAGTACGTTAAGTAATTATTTTTTTTGAATATAATGTAGTCAGAGTCTTTGCTCGCATTGTACATTTAAACTGCGACCTTAGCCAAAGTCTTTTGTCGCAGTGTACATGGTTAAATGCGACCAAGGTCGCAGTGTTGTTATTGATAAAGATGGCCAGCAACTGCAATCTAGGGTTGCATTACGTGGACTGCGACTTTGGTCTACGCGTCATTCGTTGTTTCCCGAAGCGGTTTGTCTACGTGTCGGTTCTTCATTGGGTTTAGGCGTTAATGTCTTTTATTTTCAAACCGGCGCTGGCGGTTGGAGACCATTAATGCCGACGATTCTGATTAATGAACCATTAATTATGATTATTATGGGCTGCCTATAAATAGGGCTCACGCTCTCCCTTTAACAGTCCATAATTAGACTGTTTTCTTTCGAGAGCAATTGCTCTGAGAATTTCCGTCTTCTTCAGAGTCTCTAACAGGGGCCTGCCTCCATGGATGAAGATGACCCTATTGACGAACTTGACTACAGTGCAACAGAAACAACTGCGACCAGGGTCGACATTGCGACCAAAAACCGTGACCAAGGTTGCAGATTTTTTTTTTAAGACTGCGGCCATCAACTGCGACCAAAGTCGCAGTGTTGTTGTTGATTATTTATAAATACCACCAACTGCGACCAAGGTCGCAGTTATGTTGTTGATTAAGAGTAAAGATCAGCAACTGCGACCAAGGTCGCAGTGTTGTTGTTGATTATTTATAAAGACCAACTGCGACCAAGGTCGCAGTGATGTTGTTGATTAAGATTAAGACCACCAACTGCGACCAAGGTAGACGGTGGTGATGGTGAAGACATTATTTGAATGTATTGGCTTCTTTCCGGTGAAGACGGTGGTGATGGTGAAGACATTTTTTGAACTTATTTTCAGAACAGTTAAGAGTAACTAGTTTGAGCAAAAATAACTTAGTATGTTTTTAATCCTTTGCTCATGACCCTTTATATACTTTTAATCCCGGAATTCCAAAAGGTTTAAGCTCTTTGACCACGTGAATATCTCTCAAATATATTTTCTATCTTTTCCCAAAAATTGTATACTTCCTAGGTGACTGTTCAGTTATCCAAAACAGTTTAAAAGTTAATACACTATAACTTTAAATTACTTTGAACTCCAAAACAGTAATTATTGCGACCAAAGTCGCATTGGGAACTGATAAATGATTAACTGCGACCATAAATTGCATCCGTAGTAGGATCGGTGGGGAACTACGGATGATTGAGTAAAAATATAGTTTTTAGGTATGAGATAATATACTAGTAACAAGCATTATATAAAGGTGAATATTTTTTTACTTTTGAATGCTAGAAGTCGCAGTCGTCATTTAAAAGGGGTATTTTTGTCATTTTGATTCACGATTGTTTAGGCGGGATTTTTTGATTTTTTGTGGCGCCCACACTCTGCGACCGATGTGTGGCCTATATTCAGCCACGTCCCGCAGGCTGAGAAACTCTCTCAGCCCGCAGGCTGAGGTACAGATACCCCATATATATATATATATATATATATATATATATATATATATATATATATATATATATATATATATATATATATATATATATATATATCAGAATCGGCTAATATTTGAGCATGATCTGTTGTGTGATCAAACCTTGGGAACATCCATGACCGCACAGGAAAGGGTGGCAGGTCTCAGGGCTTCTGAAAACTAATTATCCTCAAAAGGATATGATAATTGTTAATTAATTTGATAAAGGAGAAGAGCCTTAGAATGTTTGCAATCTGCGACATCTTTCCTATGAATTTCCTATTATGTCTGTGTGTTGTTTAGTTGTATATTATTCCATGCTCTGCGTCGATGCTGGGATGGATAGAACAGTGTATGAGAAGCAAAGTCTGCGCATGTAGGCATACCAATATCTTTTAATTCTGTTTTTAAGCAAAATATGTGCTTCTTTATTTCTTCAAATTCCTTTCCAAGAACTGAAGTTTCTCAGTTGAATTAAGATAGTAACTAATGATATCTTGAGAGAAACAGATTTGACATTCAAGCTGGTCATTGTTTCAGACCTTTGATAGAAACACATTATACCATGTGCATCTTTGTAGTATTTTATACATTTTCATTGTTGCTCAGTTGCTGATTGTGGTGGTGATTTTCTGTCATAAGTAGCTAGACGGTTGATCCTCATCACAAGCGAGAGATGAAGTAGGACGGGGTATTGCACGTGATCAAAGCACAACACAGAAAAGAGAGAGACACATGATTTACATAAAAATTTTAATTGGAAAAACCCATATAGAGGGGGAAAAGCTTCACTATAATTCTCAGATTATAAGGATTATAACAATCAAGAAGATGAATATGAAGAGGTTGTCTAGAAGTTTAGAGGTTCAGGCATCCAGAAAAGTCCTTATTCTTGTTGGAAGACGAGGTTCATTTATACTCAACTAAATAGATGGTGCGCGTGAGATCTTCATAACTGCACAATTACACATGTCGACTTGTTGTAACGGCCGCGATCAGTGATGTTGTCTTATTAAGATTGCATGCAGAGAAATCTGCAACTGTCCATAACTGTCCGCGCTGACTGGCGTTACACTTTATGAACGTGGAGGATTATAAGGCTGTGTAACTGTCGACCGAGATCGAGAATGGATTGTTGCTTGGTTCGGGGCTAGAGTCTTTGGAGCAGAGGAAGTTTTAGAGCAGAGAGGATCTGAATAAGATTGAGAATAACATAGACTTCGGAGATATACCTCGGAGAGTTGGAAGATGGGGGATACGTGTCGCCATCTTGGACGGGTCAGATTTTGACCACTAAATATGCCCCCGCTTTTTGTTTGTCGGAGCCTGCGGATAGCGAAGTTGATAGGAGACATTTTAATGCCTTTGATATTTATGGGAAGACAAGAATCTTGATCATAAATGCGGATCTTCAGAATTTAATTGCAGGTTGTAGAATTGATTGTTAGCTGTCGCATTGATCGACTAGATTTCTCTGGGGTCGAATCATGTGTCCCTACGAATTCAGGAGACATAATGACTAGTGAGGGAGGTCTGTCGACTGCTATACAATGCTTGTCGACAATTCCATATCGACAGTCGACAGACTGACAACCACAGCATATCTGTTTGTCGTATCTGTGTATCTGCTGTCGACAGCCACCACACGCATGTCGAACGCTGCCTGCTTCTGCTGCTAATGACTCCTTTTTTTCGTCTGCTATCTCCAATGGGTTAAAAATCCTACCACTTAGATTTTTTAAATCATCTCACCATAATTCTCCACCTCGGTGAAGATTTCTCAAATCTGAGCCGAACATCAACGAATCACCATGTCAATTCAGTAAATGGGATGCACCATTACAATTGCCTACGTACCCCCTGCCCAGGGGTCAAGACACATAGTTCATCAAAACGAGCTCCACCAAACTCAAGCAGCTGAAAGAATGTGGAGTAAGTTCTTACAATAGTTGAACTTAGCTCCTAGAATTACCTTGGTAAGCATGTATGCCGGATTCTCCTTCATGTGAATCTTCTCAATCATTAGATTACCTTCTTTGAGAATCTCTCTAACAAAGTGAAACCCGACGTCGATGTACTTTTTTCGTGCATGATAGACCTAGTTCTTTGTCAAATAGATAGCACTCATTCTATCACAATTGATCTTCACCTGATTTTGATTGATTTCTAAATCATCAAACAAGCCTTGAAGCTAAATGCCCTACTTTATAGCCTTTGTCATGGCCATATACTCAGCTTTTATTGTCGACAAAGCGACAATAAATTGTATAGTTGAGCGCCAATTAATCGATGCTTAGGATAATGTGAAGACATAACCCGTAGTAGACCGGTGCTTGCCAAGAGCTCTTGCATAATCCGGGAGAAGAGAGTAGGTGGCATCCTATTGGTCAGTAAATGATGTTTGTGTTTTATCACAAACACATAATGCACACATAGTCAAAATTGTTGCCTTTGTCAGCAAAGATTCATCTCACGCTGATTTGTAAAGCTCCATCTCTATCTCATTTGATAATCTCAGAAGTCTCTCCAAACAATTCAACAAAGTAAGAAAAAGGATGAAAGAAGAGAGAAAAAGAGAGTGAATCTTGTAGTACTTTCTTGAGTTGGTTTCAATCATATAGCGGCGCTACTCTAGTTTTCTAACACGATAGAAGTTTTTTCCATGGTGAAGGTAAAATTGTTCAGCTCTCTATTCTCTATAGACCTATCGAGTTCTCTGGACAAGTACTAATTATTGAAACAGCAAAATTCGTTGAATTTATCCTGTGATTTTTCCCAAAAGGAATTTTCACGTAAAATACTGGTATATCAATGGCTTGTTTGATTTTATCTATTGTTCACATATAGACCGGGACCCTATTAACTCCCAACATGAACACACAATCATGACTTTTCTGCTCGTGAATAGGCTTTGTCTAATCCCATCCTACATCACTGATTCTAGATAGATAATGGCTGGAAGCTATGAATATGGGTGCTTTACAAGTTATAAAATTTAAGCAAGATCTAGTATTTTCCATTGAAGGAGCAGTTGCCAGGAAGCCGACATCTAAGACTGACTAGTTGTGATGTTAGACTTATTTTTGTTTTAAACTCTAATTTATTTTGGGCCTAATCAAGTCAATTGGATATTTGCACCCATCCACTTAACCTGTGTTGTTTGACCCAATAAAGAATTGATCAAACCTTAATGGTTTGGGTCTAGACACGTTTTCAATTACACTTTGTATTTAAATTAAAATGTGGAACTCATCTACACGTATGAAACTCGTGTTATAAATCAAGAGCCTAGATCTATGATGAGTTGAACTAGGGTTTCTTGATGCTATATATATCATCAGTAGGGTTTCCTCTCCACTAACAATGACCTAATCTCTCTCTTGGAGCCTCTCATCTCCTCTAAGGATAAAGAAGAGAACTTAGTGGCTGATCTTGTATGGAATAAATTAAGATCTAACAATTGGTATCAGAGCCTCCTCTTTATCGGATCATCGGGATATAAAGTAAAAATCTTTTGATTTCTATTTATGAAAAGTATGTATCTCTTTCTTTAATTCAATAAAGATTATTTTTGTTTCTCAAATAATTGAATTAAATTGAATTCATATATATATATATTTTCTGGAGTAAATCTGTATGTTATATATGTATATATATATATTTTTAATTAAAACAGAAATAAAAATATATATATATATATATATACTGTTGGAATTGAAGAATATAAAAGGAATCTTCAAGTTGAATTATGGCGAGATCCGTTGATCAAATCAACCGGATGATGGTTGGACTGTATTCTCCTTCCATTTGTGATGAACGTGGTATATTCACATGTTCAATTCCGACTTCGAATGAATGAGATATTCAAGTCCAAAGATTGTCTAATTCAAAGCCAAATGGGACTAAAGGTTGCTTCAAGCATTTAGTCCCACATTGACCGTGGGATGAAAGCTTGTGTAGTATAAATAGAGAAAATTGAGAACAAAGGGTGTGCCCTTTGGGTACTTGGAGTTTTCGCGCGCGAAAAGAGGGAACTATGCACGTACATACGTGCGCGCACGCGCGCGCCGCCGCTGGCGGCGGCGGCCGGCCGGTGCCGGTGCCGGGTCGGGCTCGGGTCTGGGTCTACTGGACTCGGGTTCAGATCTGAGTCTGAGTTCCCTACCTGGCCTGGTTCTTTTTGAACCAAGGTCCCGCTCCTGTTGCAAACTTGTTGAATTGCCAACAGTTGCGCACATGTTGGACTGCCAAAGGTTACGCACATGTTGAACAACCAAAGGTTGCAAAACAGTCCGCTCCGCGTCAACGGTTGCGACTGTTGGACTGCCAACAGACACGGCTGGACCAAAGGTTGCAGCTTTTGGTTTGGGTTCAAACCTGTTGGCCTACTCCTGGAAAACTATATAAAGCCCTCCTGGTTCTCAATTAAAAACACACCAGCAGAGAATTAACTCTCTATCTCTCTCTATTTAAAGTTCTGAACTGTTCTTCCAACGTTCTGAACTGCGCTTCCAGCCTGAAGTGGGAATCCGCGATTTCCAGCGTAAAGTGAGAATCCGAAGCGACTTCCTAAAGGAGATTCTGCCAAATTCTTCAACCTTCCTACATCCTTAACAGTGGGTGTTCCTCCAAAAGAGTAAGACAAATATTCATTTGAAATTTGTCATTATACCACTGCTTTGCTAATCCTGTGTAGGTACTGGTTGACTACGGTTCGACCGTACGGTGATTTGGTAGTGCTATCCAAATACCTTGAAGAAGTGTTGTATCTTGGGAGACCAGCGTCCATTATCCCGTTAGCACCGGTGCGGGGGACGTAATTGTCTTAAGGAGATTTGCTCTAAGCGTACCTCACTTCAAATACTGTATAAGTGGATTAAGTCCTTTATACAGGGGATATACTTTACAGTATATCGAGATTGACTTAGATTCAGTCTAAGTGATACTGTATAAGTGGATTAAGTCCTTTATACAGGGGATATACTTTACAGTATATCGAGACTGACTTGGATTTAGTCTAATTGGTGCTTAAACCAAGGAAGAAAATTGAAAGGTGGTTCTTAAATTAAGGAACGTTCTATTGAACGGAAAACCTCCCACCTGATATTTGCCGACCTGGCCAATTAGATTGTTGATATCTCAGTGATCTTGATTAGTTGTCAGATTGATTCTTGTTAAGCAGGATACCCAACAATCTTAAGACAAGTATCGTTTCTTACTTCTGTTCTGCTTGAACTTGCAGAAGATGTCTGAGACTAATCAAGATAGCTCTAGCAAGGCACCAAACATGCCGCTACAAGCTTTGATGCCAACTCCACTTCCTAACCCGAAGCCGGAGAAGCCAGGAAAATTTGATGGCACAGAATTCAAGAGGTGGCAACAGAAGATGATCTTCTACTTGACCACTCTTCATCTGGTCAAATTCCTGCAGGAAAATCCACCAGAGCCTGCAACTGATGCATGGACTCAATGTGAGTTCCTTTGCCGAAATTATGTTTTAAATGGACTGGATGACTCTCTTTACAATGTCTACAGTCCTATCATAACGGCAAAGAAGTTATGGGCCAGTCTTGACAAGAAATACAAGACTGAGGATGCTGGTACCAAGAAGTTCGTCGTAGGACGATTTCTGGATTACAAAATGGTGGATACCAAGACTGTCATCAGTCAGGTGCAAGAGTTCCAACTTATCTTGCACGAAATAGAGGCCGAAGGTATGATTCTTCCTGAAACTTTTCAGGTTGCAACAATCGTGGAGAAGCTCCCACCTGCGTGGAGAGACTTCAAGAATTACCTGAAGCACAAGCGAAAGGAGCTAAAGTTGGAGGATCTCATTGTGAGGCTTCGTATCGAGGAGGACAACCGCAAGTCCGAGAAAAGGACCAGCAAGAACTCCTACGAAGTAAAAGCTAATGTGATCGAGGACTCAAAGGGGAAAGCGTCTACTTCCAAAGGCTTGAAGCGGAAGAAGATATCCCAGGGGTACAAAGGCAAGGCCCAAGACGGCAAAAGCATGCGCTTCAAGGAACCTGCTATGTCTGCTACAAAGGACATAAACTAATGAATGTCGCAGCCGTCTTAAGGGGAACAAGAAGAGCCACCCACAGGCAAACATGACCAACCATGAATCACCAAGTCTTTCAGCTGTGGTGTCAGAAGTGAATCTGACAACCAATAACAAAGATTGGTGGGTAGACACGGGAACTACTCGGCACATCTGCTCGGAGAAATTGTTATTCTCAGAATATCAAAGACTAGAGCAAGATGAGAAACTATTCATGGGGAATTCAGTCGTCTCAAAGGTTGAAGGAAAAGGCAAGGTCATCCTGAAGTGGACATCAGGGAAAGAGCTTACTCTTAACGATGTGCTTCATGTTCCAGACATCCGCAAGAATTTGATCTCCGGATCAATACTTAGTAAGAAGGGATTTAGAATGGTATTTGAATCCGACAAATTTGTACTTACTAAGGGAGGGATGTATGTGGGTAAGGGCTATCTTGTTGATGGACTTTTTAAAGCCAATGTTGCAGTGGTTGATAAAAAGTCCGTGTATTTGTACCCAAAGCTAATAATAAAGGAAATTCTTCTGTTTATTTGCTTGAGTCTCCTAATTTATGGCATGCTAGATTAGGGCATGTAAATTACAAGTCTTTGAAGAACTTGTCTAATCTTGGATACATTCCTAAACTTAACTTGGAAGAAATTCGCAAGTGTGAGGTTTGTGTTGAGGCCAAGTTGGCTAAAAATTCATTTCACTCAATAGATCGAAATACAGAACCTTTAGGGTTAATTCATAGCGATCTATGTGACTTGAAGTTTATGCCAACTAGAGGCGGTAAAAAGTATTTCATTACTTTTATTGATGACTGTACAAGATACTGTTATGTGTATCTTTTAAATAGTAAAGATGAGGCAATAAATATGTTTACAACATATAAAGCCGAAGTTGAGAATCAACTCAACAAGAAAATCAAGATTCTAAAATCCGATAGAGGCGGAGAATATGAATCAAATGATTTTAGTGAGTTATGTGCTAGTTTTGGTATAATACATCAAACTACAGCACCATACACTCCTCAGCAGAATGGAATTACTGAACGGAAGAACAGAACTTTGAAAGAGATGGTTAATTCCATGCTCGTAAGTTCTGGAGCTCCGCAGAACTTGTGGGGGGAAGCTCTATTAACTGCAAATCATATTCTAAATAGAGTACCCCACAAGAAACTTGGTCTTATACCATTCGAGTTATGGCATGGAAGGACACCTTCCTACCATTACCTCAAAATGTGGGGGTGCCTTGCAAAGGTGCTAGCACCATTACCTAAAAAGACTAAGTTGGGAGCAAAAACTATGGACTGCATATTCATAGGCTATGCCTTGAATAGTAGTGCCTATAGATTTCTGGTTCATAAATCAGAAATACCAGATATTCATGTAAACATGATTATCGAATCTCGAGATGCTGTGTTCTTTGAAGACATCTTTCCGTACAAACGGGAAGCAGATAAGACTTCTGGGAAAAGAACACACGAGATGGCGTTCAGGGACGAAAGCCCCGAGGAACCAATTGTTAATGCGGAAATTGAACCAAGAAGAAGTCAGAGATCTAGAATCTCAAAATCTTTTGGTCCAGATTTCATAGCATACGCTATTGAGAGCGAGCCTCAAACATTTAAAGAGGCTATGTCAACCCCAGAAGCACAAATGTGGAAAGAAGCTATAAATAGCGAAATAGAATCCATACTAAGTAATCATACTTGGGAATTAGTAAACTTGCCTCCTGGAAGTAAACCAATTGGGTGTAAGTGGATTTTCAAACGAAAATTAAAACCCGATGGATCTATCGATAAGTACAAGGCTAGATTAGTAGTCAAGGGTTATCGACAAAAAGAAGGACTTGACTACTTCGATACGTATTCACCAGTAACAAGAATAACGTCCATACGGATGTTGATTGCGATTGTAGTATTGCACAACTTAGATATCCATCAAATGGATGTCAAGACTGCATTCTTAAATGGTGAATTAAGTGAAGAGATATATATGGAGCAACCTGAAGGATTTAAAGTCAAGGGCCAAGAACACAAGGTGTGTAAATTGGTAAAATCCTTATACGGTTTTAAAACAGGCTCCAAAACAATGGCATGAGAAATTTGATAGTGTCATGATCAAAGATGGATTTACTATCAATGAATGCGATAAGTGTGTTTACACGAAAACAGTTGGAGATGCATGTATCATTGTTTGTCTTTATGTAGACGACATGTTGATACTTGGGACTAATATTGAGATTATTAAGTCCACTAAAAGAATGTTATCCAACAGTTTTGATATGAAGGATCTGGGGGTTGCTGATGTAATTTTAGGAATTAAAATTACTAGAACACCAGATGGAATCAGTTTATCTCAATCTCACTACGTGGATAAGATGATAGAAAGATTCAAGGATCATGGGATAAAAGAGAATACAAATCCTTTTCTCCCACACATCCACCTTCATAAGAATACAGGAACTGGAATACGCCAGTTGGAGTATTCTCAGATTATGTGAAGTCTAATGTATTTAATGAATTGCACTAGACCCGATATTGCTTACGCTGTAAGCAAGTTAAGTAGATACACTAGTAATCTTAGTGATCTACATTGGACCGCTCTACTACGAGTATTGGGTTACGTATCACATACCAAGGAATATGCCTTGAGATATGGAAAGTATCCTCCTGTACTGGAAGAATACAGTGATGCTAATTGGATTGCAGATTCTGAGGAATCAAAATCAACTAGCGGATACGTATTTACTCTAGCAGGAGCAGCGGTATCTTGGAAATCTTCTAAGCAAACATGTATTGCCCGTTCCACTATGGAATCGGAATTCATAGCCTTAGATAAGGCTGGAGAAGAAGCAGAATGGCTTCGACAATTCTTAGAAGATATACCGTTATGGCAAAAGCCAGTGCCCGCTATATGTATACACTGCGACAATCAAGCAGCTATATCTAGGGCACAAAATGTGATATACAACGGTAAGTCTAGACATATTCGTCGTAGACATAATACCGTGAAGCAGTTGCTCTCAAATGGAATTATCTCTATTGACTTTGTATCGTCAAAGGATAATTTAGCGGATCCGCTTACTAAAGGTTTAAGTGGAGAGCGTATAAACTGCGCATCGAGGGGAATGGGTCTAAAAGCCTAACCTTACCGAGTCAGCTTAATGGAAACATCACTTAGCGACTGGAGATCCCACGGACTAAGTTCAAGAGGAAAAACTAGTTATGATTGACTCAGCAAGTAAGCACTTGGGAGCTTGACTCCAATCCATTCCTAAGGTGCACATAAGTGCTTTTCTACAAGTGGATTAAGGATAAGCTTAACGCTTTTAATGATGCCTATATCTTGTTACTAAACAAGTAGAGTAGAGTAGACTACTCTTAATAGGTCCATCACCTATGTGAGTATAGAGTTGGGTCGGCTCTTTGGGAATCTCTATGGAGGCTGTTATTCCCTAAAGATACTCTCTGAAATCAAGAATGTCCAGGGCCAAAACGGACACAACAGAGAACCAAAGTTGATTTGGAAAGTCACTGTGTGAAGCTTGTTGACTTGACTTACACTAACGGCTAACAGTTCAAGACCTAGTTCACTGATTAGCCAGTAAGTCCGATAAAGCTTTCGCTATGGAAGGTTCAAGACCTAGTTCACCTATCCATATGCAGTTTCTTTTCTAAAGTACCTTACACAATAGAGTCAGTCTCTTTGTGTGTCATTTCCTTGAATCTCCATTCATTGTGGGGGATTGTTGGAATTGAAGAATATAAAGGGAATCTTCAAGTTGAATTATGGCGAGATCCGTTGATCAAATCAACCGGATGATGGTTGGAGTGTATTCTCCTTCCATTTGTGATGAACGTGGTATATTCACATGTTCAATTCCGACTTCGAATGAATGAGATATTCAAGTCCAAAGATTGCCTAATTCAAAGCCAAATGGGACTAAAGGTTGCTACAAGCATTTAGTCCCACATTGGCCGTGGGATGGAAGCTTGTGTAGTATAAATAGAGAAAATTGAGAACAAAGGGTGTGCCCTTTGGGTACTTGGAGTTTTCGCGCGCGAAAAGGAGGGAACTATGCATGTACATACGTGCGCGCACAGCGCGCCGCCGCTGGCGGCAGCGGCGGCCGGCCGGCGCCGGTGCCGGTGCCGTGTCGGACTCGGGCTCGGGTCTGGGTCTGGGTCTGGGTCTGGGTCTGGGTCTATTGGACTCGGGTTCAGATCTGAGTCTGAGTTCCCTACCTGGCCTGGTTCTTTTTGAACCAAGGTCCCGCTCCTGTTGCAAACTTGTTGGATTGCCAACAGTTGCGCACCTGTTGGACTGCCAAAGGTTACGCACATGTTGAACAACCAAAGGTTGCAAAACAGTCCGCTCCGCGTCAACGGTTGCGACTGTTGGACTGCCAACAGACACGGCTGGACCAAAGGTTGCAGCTTTTGGTTTGGGTTCAAACCTGTTGGCCTACTCCTGGAAAACTATATAAAGCCCTCCTGGTTCTCAATTAAAAACACACCAGCAGAGAATTAACTCTCTATCTCTCTCTCTATTTAAAGTTCTGAACTGTTCTTCCAACGTTCTGAACTGCGCTTCCAGCCTGAAGTGGGAATCCGCGATTTCCAGCGTAAAGTGGGAATCCGAAGCGACTTCCTAAAGGAGATTCTGCCAAATTCTTCAACCTTCCTACATCCTTAACAGTGGGTGTTCCTCCAAAAGAGTAAGACAAATATTCATTTGAAATTTGTCATTATACCACTGCTTTGCTAATCCTGTGTAGGTACTGGTTGACTACGGTTCGACC
The DNA here is from genome assembly GCA_038442645.1 of Agave tequilana. NCBI lineage: Eukaryota > Viridiplantae > Streptophyta > Magnoliopsida > Asparagales > Asparagaceae > Agave > Agave tequilana. Next base: position 38,806 of record JAVJIF010017641.1, read on the forward strand.
GTACGGTGATTTGGTAGTGCTATCCAAATACCATGAAGAAGTGTTGTATCTTGGGAGACCAGCGTCCATTATCCCGTTAGCACCGGTGCGGGGGACGTAATTGTCTTAAGGAGATTCGCTCTAAGCGTACCTCACTTCAAATACTGTATAAGTGGATTAAGTCCTTTATACAGGGGATATACTTTACAGTATATCGAGATTGACTTAGATTCAGTCTAAGTGATACTGTATAAGTGGATTAAGTCATTTATACAGGGGATATACTTTACAGTATATCGAGACTGACTTGGATTCAGTCTAATTGGTGCTTAAACAAAGGAAGGAAATTGAAAGGTGGTTCTTAAATTAAGGAACGTTCTATTGAACGGAAAACCTCCCACCTGATATTTGCCGACCTGGCCAATTAGATTGTTGATATCTCAGTGATCTTGATTCGTTGTCAGATTGATTCTTGTTAAGCAGGATATCCAACATATACATGCTGCATGGTTGGTTGCATGCAAGCAATGCATGCAGCACAAGATATTTTATTTAAAAAAAGGGGGGAGGGATATTAGATGCATGCGCTGGAAGCACCAGCGCATGCATCATAAAGAAATTAAAAAAAAAATACAGAGACATGCAGGCGCTGGCCTGCATGCGGGTGTCGCGCCGTCGGCCACCATGGGCTGGCTGTGCACAGTGACAACACGAATTTTTTTTTGTTAGGGTTTTCTTAATTTGAGATTGTGAGATTGATTATGATTGAATTTTTTGATATAGATACAAAAATTAAATCTAATAAGAAAACTCATTTAATGTATTCTTAATTGGTCTCAAATTAGAATTTATTGGGTTTTATCTAGTTTGTTTAAACCCGGCCCAATAAGAGGAAAACCAATACCTTAACTATTGCGGGTCGGGTCTGATCCAGACCCGATAAGCACTGCAGACCCGTTTTGCCAATAGAAACTTTAATTAGCCGTTACGGGCTCATACGACCTCTGTTTTGGGCATGTAAATAGCCGTTTCGAAGCTTTTGACGAGCACTACAGTATTCCAGGAACTATACATGACAAAACAGTAGTTAGTTGACATAAATAAGGCATTGAAGTGTTTGTTTATCATGGTTATGTGTACCCTTACATGTTTCCGCTTCATCAATATTTATATTATTTCTTATATTGTTTTAACATGATGAATATTGATGTTTACTACAGTTGATAACACACAGATAAAAATATATACATGTTCAAGTCAAAGAATTTTTAAAAGAGCTTATTTAATTGCGTATATAGTTCATGCGGACAATAGCGGGGCCAAAGGAAGACTATTGTTTGGCCGAATTATGTACGGCTTCGGATACTTGATGTGGGTAATGCAAGTGGGAGAACCTTAGTGTGTGGTAATCGGCCCAAAGGAAGGTTGTCACACTATAGGCCCATATTACATTACCCTCATCAACTAGTCCGATGACGGAACAAGAATTTAGATGCGTAAATTTGTGTGGCCCATGCGTGTGACAATCGGCCCAAAGGAAGGTTATCATTATGGCCGAGTTATTACATATATTATATGGTCAATATAGATTACTTAAACTTTAGGACCAATCCTATAAAGTGACAGTCGGCCCAAAGGAAGGTTGTTCTCTTACATAGGACCTAAACTTTAGGGTATCTATATTGGGCCAGTACAGTGTTGGCATATAGAGACACGGCTTGTTCTGAAAGTTTGGCCGGCAGCTCTATCGGTTAAACTGGTTGCATTTTCTGAAATTCATTTTTTTTATGGCTATTACAGTAGAATTTTATTAAATGCAATGTTTATGTTAAATTGATGAGAAATTGTACACTTATGTAGTTTAAATTGAATGGTACAAACTTTAAGAAGTGGTAAGACCACGTAAATGATCGTTCTTAAATTCATGCACCTAGAGTACACCTTTAAGATTGATGGATCTCTACTATCACTAATAAAAGTTCAGTAAAGAAAAGGTCAATTATGTTAAGTGGGAGAGATCTTACAAGATGTGTCTAATGGTCATAAAGTACACTATTCCTATAACTATTAAGGGTTCTATGCTTGATAAAGTAAGTGCTCATTTAGCATTTCAGGGTAACACCACTAATAAGAAAAGGAAAAAGAGTGAAAGTAAAGGGAGGAACACAAATACCACTACAGCAGCTGATCCAATCGTGGCAAAAGTGCAGGATAAGAAGCCTAAGATCATTGCATGCTTCTTCTACAAGAAAGTAAGCCACCTCAAGTAGGATTACATAAAGTACCAGAAATAACTATTTAGCGGGTATATCTCATATTTATGTTTGTTCTGAAATTAATTTAGTTTTAGTGCCACTTGATAGAAGGTTGATAGATAACTCACATAAGCGATTCAATGTGAAACTTCCAAACCCAAAGGAGGCCCAGCCCAGCTGAGCGATACGTATACATGGGTGATGGAAATAAAGTTGCAATTAAAGTTGTTGGAGTTTGTAGGCTTAAATTAGATTCTGATTTTTTGTTTTAGATTTGGATGAGACTTTAATGTACTGTCCTTTTAGGCGGAATCATATTTCTATTTCATTTGTTAGATAGATCTACTTTTACTGTCACTCTTGATAATGAAATGCTTAGTCTACTTTTCAAATCTAAAGTTGTTGGTACTAGAATCTTTGATTGATGGCTATATAAATTGAAACTGCATGCTTTATATACTGAATCTCTATATGTGAATAGCTTAAGCACTAAGCGAAAATTAATTAAAGAAATATTAGAAAGTTTGATACTAGACGAAGTTCAGGTGTCTTTAATTTGGTGTATACAGACATTTGTGGTTCATTCCCTACAGCTTCTTAGAATGGTCACGAATATTTCATCACTTTTACAGACAATTACTCTCGTTATGGGTACCTATACTTATTCCATGAGAAATCTCAATCACTGGACATGTTTAAAATCTATAAAACTGAAGTTGAAAAATCAACTGAATAGAAAGATTAAAGCTGTTAGATCTGATCGTGGTAGTGAGTACTACGACAGATACGACGGATCAGGTAGATGTCCAGAACCATTTGTCAATTTCTGAAAGAGCGTATTGTCACTTAGTACACCATATCAGGGACACCTCGTCAAAATGGTATTGCTGAGAGATAAAATCACACACTAAAGGAAATGGTTAGGAGTATGATAGCTCACACTACTCTACCAAAGTCATTATATAGTGAAGACTTAAAGATGGTTATCACCTCCTTAATAGAGTACCTAGCAAAATAATAACTAAAACCCTATATAAGTTATGGACAGGGAAATCTCTCAGTATTAGGCATCTACATGTTTGGGTTGTCCAGTGGAAGCTCGGCCATATATACCATATGAGAAGAAGTTGGACTCAATGACAGTTAGTTGTTTATTCGTAGAGTATTCTGAGAGGTATAAAGGCTTTAAGTTTTATTGTCCCTCTACTAAGAACATAAAGACGGATTGCTAAATTTTTTGAGAATATTCAGAACAGTGAGAGTCAACTACATAAGGATTTCATATTTAAGGAAGAACATATTGTTATACCCATAACAAATTGTTCCAAATGATAAAGTAGTTGTTCCACTTCAAGATGAAAATAAAGTTGCATATCCTTACAAGATACATATACAGTTCATCCTGAAGTAGATCATGTTGGTGAGGTAGAACCTGAAAATTCTCAACCATAAGTGCCTAGGAGATCAACTAGGGAGAGGAGATCAGTCATTGCAAATGACTATATAGTTTATCTCCAAGAGCATGAGTTTGACATAAGGCTAGAGGATGACTTCACATCCTTGAATGAGGCCAAACTCAACATTCACTCCACTAAGTGGTCAAATGCCATGAAAAATGAGTTAAAATCTATGAAGGACAATGATGTTTGGGATTTAGTAGAGTTGCCTAAAGAAAAGAAACTGATTGGTTGTAAATGAGTACTCAAAACCAAGCGGGATTCAAATGTTAAAAGGTATAAAGCACATCTTGTCACAAAGGGATTCACTCAAAGAGAGGGCATTGACTATAAGGAGACTTTCTCCCCGGTTTTCATGAAGCATTCTTTTAGGATTATTATGGCACCGGTGGCTCACTTTAACGTGGAGTTATACAAATGGATGTTAAGATTGCCTTTCTTAATGGTAGCATTGAGGAAGAAATCTGTATGGTGCAACCAGAAAGTTTTCATAATATTTGGTTTGCAAATAAAGAAATCCATTTATGGTCTAAAGCAAGCATCCCGCCAATGGTATTTGAAATTTGATCAAGTAATATCCGATTTTTGGTTTTAAGAAAAATATAGTTGATCAATGTATTTACCATAAATTTAAAGGGAGTAGATTTATATTTCTTGTGTTATATGTGGATGACATTCTATTAGCAAGTAACGATGTAGATCTTCTACATGAGACCAAGAGTTTTCTCTCAAAAAAGTTTGAGATGAAAGATCTTGAAGACGCTTCTTTTGTGATAGGCATCCGGATTCAATGTGACAGGACACGTGGAATAATAGGTTTATCACAAAAGGCCTATATCGATAATGTGCTAGATAAATATGGCATGAAGAATTGCTCTTTTGGTGATGCGCCTGTCACTAAGGGAGATAAGTTGAGTCTACTCCAATGTCTCAAGAACGATCTACAGAAAGAGCAAATAAAAGACATTCCATATGCATCGGCAGTTGGAAGTCTGATATATGCTCAAGTTTGAACCCATCCAGACATAGCATATACCATTGAGAAACTTGACAGATACTTGATCAATCTTGGGATTGATCACTAGAAGACTACCAAGAAGGTAATATGATATCAATAGAAGACTACATGAAATCTGATCAGTTGCAGCTGATCGGATACACAGATTCAGATTATGCTAGATGTATCGACAATAGGAAGTCCATCTCATGTTACATTTTCCTTATTGTAGAAAGATGTGAATTTAGTCGAGAGGCCATTACAGCTACACTGTGATAATTAGAGTTATAGAGCTCTACTATAATATGATAAGAGTTCAGTAAAATCGAAGTATATCTGTTGGCCCAGAGGCCTTCCACTCTTGTTTTGATGATGATTAACTCATGTAGTTATGTTTACTAATAATCTTGTGATGTTTAGTTTCAGATCATTAACCAAGATATTAGTTGGTGATTACTTCAACAAAGGAGTTTTGAAGCCTTTTACATAGTGATTCCAGAGCCCGAGCAACAAGATCATACATTGCACTCGTTGGAGTCAAGCTCGGTGGATCACGGAGTTTTGGATCAAGTCGACTTGAAGATGGAGATCGTCAAGAAGACTTAGGTATCCTAGTTTAGTTTGTGTTTTAGATCCATGTGTAAAGATTAGATAGTTGATATGCTCAAGTTCATAATACACACACGTTTCATATTTTGGATATTGGTTTTTTCGGTTTTTGGTTTAACCGATATTGGTTTTCATGAATAGTTAGATCAAAACAAGTTTACATGGTTTTATGTATATTAGATGTGTTCTATATACATGCATGCTTCAACTATTTAGACAAACTTATTTTGATATGCCTATTCATGAGTTTTGGTGTTTTGGTATTTTTAACAAAACACATATTTGGAATTAAAGTCAAAAACAATGATATGTATATGTTTCATGTATATTGGACCTATGTCCATATGCAACATGTTTTAAAATGATTAAGTATCATGTTTTTGTATTTGGATATGTTTTGGACAAAGTTTATTTGAAAAGTCCAAGTTTGAAAAAATACAGGTTTTGGTTTTCGGTAATCTTTCCATAACACAAAAATGGTTCATAATGTTTGATATTTGTGTTGAAATTTTTATCACATGTTTATATATCATATATTATGTTAGAAACTATTTTTGTGGATTTTTAGAAGTTTTATGGGATTTATTAGAATATTTTTTAACAAGTTTTTCTGACCCAGATTTCTGCCTGACAGGCTCTGGCGGTCGACCGACCGGTCGACCGGACCCCAGAGCGGTCGACCGGGTGGTCGATCGACGTGCACAAGCTGTGCACGTTGGACATGCACTTGGGCCGGTCGACCGGGCGGACGACCAGGCCAGAGAGCTTTGCTCTCTGTTTTTTAACGATCGACCGACCGGTCGACTGCAGGCTTCCAACGGTCAAAAATATGACCGTTGGCGGTCGACCGGCGGTCGATCGCCAGCCGTCACAGGCTGAAAAATCAGCCTAATGGCTAATTTTGTTTTGGGGCTATAAATATCCCATTCCTTTGGGATTTTTGTTAAGGTTTTTTAAGAGAAAAATTTGCAGTTTCCCTAGTGTTTTATACAAGATTCAAAAGAGTTCATCTCTATTTGTTTTAAAAAGGGTTTGGAAAATTCAAGAAAAAGAAAAGCTTTGGGATTGGGTTTTTGATCTTCATTGTATTCCTATCCTAGTTATTTTCCCAATAGTTTTCTTTGAGTTTTTGAGTTCCAAACACTTGTTTTCCACTTGAGCTATATCATTCTATCCTATTCTATAGGATCATTATTTGTGGGAAAAGAAATTGGTTTGTGGTTGAGATATATCGCCTTGTTGTAAACCTTTCTTTGTGGTTGCTCCCTCTTTGGTAGAGGTTGAGGTTGTGGTTTACTCCCTCTTGGTGAGGTGGAGTAGATGGTGGATTTGTATCCCTCTTCGGTAGAGGTGGATTGTGGTGTTTGTGGCCTCGGTGGAGGTTGTATTGGTTGGTTTGTGGAGTTTGGTACTCCGGTCTTCGGTAGACCATTTGTATTGCCTCGGTGGAGGTTGTATTGGGTGAGAGAGGAGTTCGGTACTCCTAGTGGATTGGAAATCCTTCTCGGTGAAGGCGGGGACGTAGAGCTCGGTGCTCGAACCTCGGAACACATCTTGTTGTTTGCGTTTGATCCATTGACTCTAAACTCTCTCTCTCTCTCTTTATTTGTGTTGTGCATTGCATCATTCATATTGTCATATCTTATATGCTTGTGTTGTGCCTTCCATTGATTCATATTGCTCATCCATTATATGCTTGGTTTGTTTGTGTGTGCCTCACTTGTGCTTAACCACGAGAGCTTCATATAGCGCCTCAACTCTTATTCAGAGAAATCAAGAGGAGTTAGTCCAGAGCCCTTCACGGGGAATTCGGCTACACTCGTTGGTTGCACTAAGTGAAGTTGCAAATTAGTTTTAATTTCCGCATTTAGTTCATTAGATTAGCGGTACACCTATTCACCCCCCCTCTAGGTGTACTTACAATTGGTATCAGAGCCTACGCTCCTGATATTTGGTTTAACCACCTAGGAGTGTGATCCTGTTTGCTAATCTATCATTTACATTTGCACGTATATTTGTTTGCACACACTCATGGATTGCTTGTCACCTCCCATGTTCGATGTCTCCAACATTGACATGTGGAAATTTAGAATGTCCATGTACCTAAAAACTCTAGGCTTGCATGTTTTCCTTACCGCTACCAAGAAATACTATCTTGATAACCGCAATCATATAGGGGCCAATACACTTGCCCTTGAGGCTATTAGAAGCACGCTTAACAAAGATTATCTTATGCTTGTTTCTAACTTTGATTCCGCCTTTGCAGTGTGGAACATGTTAACCACCTCCAAGCTTCAATTGCCAACCCAACCGGAGGATGAATCTAGTGGAGAATCCGAGTCACAATGCTTAATGGTCCAAGGGAATGACTCCCTTGAGGTATCTTCGGAATCTCAATTAGATTGTAATGATGCTAGTTCTTCATGTGATGATTATGTGGATCCAAATGCTTTGAATGAAGAACTTTCAATTGTTTGTGAAAAACTATTAGAAAAGTATAATATTTTGAAAAAGAAAAGTCTAGGACTTAACAATGAAAATAAAGATTTGCTTTCTAGACTTGACTTGATTTTGCAAGAAAAGGTGGAGATTTCTAATGAAAGAGATTCATTAAAATCAAGACTTGATCTTGTCTTAAAAGAAAATGAATTTTTAAAATCCAAAAATCATTGTGAAACTATTTTGAAAAAAAATGAAAACTTGTCTTCAAAAGTTAATTTTGTTTTAAAAGAAAATGATTCTTTAAAAATGAAAATTGCTTCTATTTCTAAGGATTTAGAAGATTGTTTAAAGAAAAATATTGTTTTGAAAAATGATATGTCTACACATGTTTGCCATGCTAGGATAGTTTCATCTAGCACACCTATTGCATGTCACACTTCTTCTTTAATTGAAAATGATATATATATGCTAAAGAAGAATATGGATTGTTTGGGCTCCACTTTGAGCCATTGTGTTTCTAGCTATACACGTTTGGAATCTTTGTTTCGAAAGAAACAAGTTCCATCTTTGCATCACACCCTCCACGGCATACACATGCTACTCACGGTCACCACCATCACACATTGTATGCTCATGTGTACACTTGTACCCATTGTGGACGAAAGGGCCACCTTGCTAAGTTTTGCTATGATCGTATACATGATGAAAATTTAGCAAATAAATTTGTTTGGGTTAGAAAAGGTGCTAACCCCCATGGACCCAAAAGAGTATGGGTACCAAAGACCACCCCTATTGTATTTGATGTAGGTGTGGGCTCTCGCATGACGTGAGAGTATCGGTACCTTGGAGTGGATGCGTTCCGAGCTTCATGGAGACTATTTGGATGCATCACTTTCAAGGAAAGTTTGGTGGGAGGACCACCTTGGTTTGGAGAACTAGAGCGGTGCCCTCATCAGTTTTGGTATCGATCTCTAACTCCCGTTTATATTTACATGCTTTTCATGTTCATCGATTTATAGCATGTCATGTTTTATTGTTCATTATGCCTATGTCACGTTTATTAGATTAGTGATATACATAGTTAGTTATTTGAGACACCCATGTTCAATATGAATCTATATCTATGTGTTCTCACTTTGTTTTTAACTAATATGTATGTCCTAGATCTAATGCATATGCATATACATAATGATCATGTGGATGTTTATGACTTTTGTTTTTGATGCTTCATGTTTTATTGTTTATAGATTATTATGATAATGCCTTGATTATTAGATCAATGACATGCATGTATAGCTTTTGAGACACCCATGTTTAATATGGACCATTATTTTTGTGTTCTCACCATTGTTTAGCTATTATGCATATCATAGTTCTAATAACATGTGGATTTACAGTATGATTGTTTTTATGTTTGTCATGTTGATCTATGACTTGTTTTATGCTTCACGATTTGAATATATGTTTAAATGTTAGTTTTCATTAAAACTAGGATATATACTTGTACATATAGTGGGCCACAAATAGATCATATATATGTTTGTGCTTGAACGCTTATTTGTACCCATTAGATGTGTTAGTATAGTCTAGTTTTGATGATTCATGCATTTTAACTTGTATTCCTATTTTACTCATGTTTTCATGATCATGTGTTTATGTTTAACTTCATGTATATGTCTATCTTGTCCAAACTATTGATTATAAATATACATCCTTTGAGCCACGTGCCTTCATGCATATACATTTGTGGACTCGTTATGTTTTGGATATGTACGTATACTTTAGTTTATACTTGACATACATATGCCTTGAAGAAATCGAGTTTTGATGATTTTCATGTTTTGAGGAATATTGAGCTTGAATGACTATTTTCATGTTGATATGTGTCACATAACACTTGTTCACTCACTTTATTAGTTTTCTCATGATTTTGTTTTCATGAGTATGATATATACTTTATGGACTTTTAGTGTTTAGTGATCATGTGATTTACATGTTTTTCATGAAAAATATTTTGTTTTATTCCTTACTTGAAGGATCTCGTACTAGTTTACAAGTTTTTCCATTTAACTAGTTGCGGTATTCTTCGTTATGGTAGAGTTTTCAAACATACTTCAAACCTATTTTTGAAAACCCCTACCTTCCACGGGCGGTTGGTTGGGTGACCATGCCTTGTATGTTCTTTATTGAAAATCATTTTAAACATGAGCATAAAATGGGTGGTAGGAAATATGAGATATACATTTGATATTATTGTTGCTTCAATTGGTATCATTGAATTCTTTCAATTGGTATCAATATTGACATTTCTTGTATACTCATATATATTTTTATGTATGTATGCTTACACTTCAAATTGTATCAATTTCGATTGGTATCTAACTTTTCATACATATATATGTTTATGCTAAAAGCTTGAATTTTAATGACTATCATGTTTTTAATTGATTAGTTTTTCAATTGATATTTTAATAACGATGTATAAGCTTATAACAAATTAAAATTTGATCATCTTTTTAGTTGGTATTTCATAAAGGGGGAGAAAATTTGTATTTTTATCTTTCAATTGGTATTTTGTTTACCGTTGATTTCTACTCCCACACTTTATGTTAAAAATTGATTTTATTTTGATATCATATGCTCTAAATGACAAATACTTACAATTGGTATCTTTTTGTATCAAGATGCTTATTTGAATACTTTAAATTGGTATCAAGATTTTATTTGTTTTCTCAAAATTGGTATCAATGCCTTATTTACTTTCAAGTGGTATATGTTTACTTTCATTTGGTATCTAAATGTACTACTTTGACACATTTTTAATTGGTATCGAGTTTATTTTATTGAGAAAATTTGAAATGTTTTAATAAGAAATATGAAAAATGTTTTGATTTATATTGCCTATATGCAAGGGGAGCTTAACATCTCTTTTACATATAGATTCATGTTGTGTGTATCCTATATTGAGGAGCTTGACAACTCTTCTTTATGTGGTACACGTGTGTAGGGGGAGCTTCACATCTCCTCTTATGCATTGCATATTATGTGTTATGTGAATTAGGGCTTGTCATCCCTTCTTCATGTAATGCATCTATGTAGGGAAGTTAACTTAGCGTCTTCCTCTTCATGAATGTATATCGCATATATTCTTATTATTGATTTGTTTGATATCACCCCTTTATTGATTCTTTGTTTCAAACAAAAAGGGGGAGAAGAATTTATTGATTTGTTTTTACTTTGACCCCTTGTTGATGATTGACAAAAAGGGGGAGAAGTATTTGGTATATGTATGCATGTTTTTGGAAAAAGAAGTTATGTTTATGCATATATATTTTGTGTTTTTGCAAATAGGAGAAAAAGAATTTGATGTGTTTAATGGTTATCTCCATGCATTTGCATCCGTGTTCATGAGCCTTCATTGCATATTTATTATGTTTCTTCCTATGCATGAGTTAAGGGGGAGCTTCTTTGAAGCTTAACTTTAATCCATGCATATATAACTCCATGAGTTTTGTCATCATCAAAAAGGGGGAGATTGTTGGCCCAGAGGCCTTCCACTCTAGTTTTGATGATGATTAACTCATGTAGTTATGTTTACTAATAATCTTGTGATGTTTAGTTTCAGATAATTAACCAAGATATTAGTTGGTGATTGCTTCAACAAAGGAGTTTTGAAGCCTTTCACATAGTGATTCCAGAGCCCGAGCAACAAGATCATACATTGCACTCGTTGGAATCAAGCTCGGTGAATCACGGAGTTTTGGATCGAGTCGACTTGAAGATGGAGATCGTCAAGAAGACTTAGGTATCCTAGTTTAGTTTGTGTTTTAGATCCATGTGTAAAGATTAGATAGTTGATATGCTCAAGTTCACAATACACACACGTTTCATGTTTTGGATATTGGTTTTTCGGTTTTTGGTTTAACCGATATTGGTTTTCATGAATAGTTAGATCAAAACAAGTTTACATGGTTTTATGTATATTAGATGTGTTCTATATACATGCATGCTTCAACTATTTAGACAAACTTATTTTAATATGCCTATTCATGAGTTTTGGTGTTTTGGTATTTTTAACAAAACACATATTTGAAATTAAAGTTAAAAACAATGATATGTATATGTTTCATGTATATTGGACCTATGTCCATATGCAACATGTTTTAAAATGATTAAGTATCATGTTTTGTATTTGGATATGTTTTGGACAAAGTTTATTTGAAAAGTCCAAGTTTGAAAAAAATATAGGTTTTGGTTTTCGGTAATCTTTCCATAACACAAAAATGGTTCATAATGTTTGATATTTGTGTTGAAATTTTTATCACATGTTTATATATCATATATTATGTTAGAAACTATTTTTGTGGATTTTTAGAAATTTTATGGGATTTATTAGAATATTTTTTAACAAGTTTTTCTGACCCAGATTTTTGCCTGACAGGCTCTGGCGGTCGACCGACCGGTCGACCGGACCCCAGAGCGGTCGACCGGGTGGTCGACCGACGTATACAAGCTGTGCACGTTGGACAGGCACTTGGGCCGGTCGACCGGGCGGTCGACCGTGCCAGAGAGCTTTGCTCTCTGTTTTTTGACGGTCGACCGACCGGTCGACCGCAGGCTTCCAACGGTCAAAAATATGACCGTTAGCGGTCGACCGGGCGGTCGACCGCCAGCGGTCACAGGCTGAAAAATCAGCCTAACGGCTAGTTTTGTTTTGGGGCTATAAATACCCCATTCCTTTGGGATTTTTGTTAAGGTTTTTTAAGAGAAAAATTTGCAGTTTTTCTAGTGTTTTATACAAGATTCAAAAGAGTTTTAAAGCCTAAAAGAGTTCATCTCTATTTGTTTTAAAAAGGGTTTGGAAAATTCAAGAAAAAGAAAAGCTTTGGGATTGGGTTTTTGATCTTCATTGTATTCCTATCCTAGTTATTTTCCCAATAGTTTTCTTTGAGTTTTGAGTTCCAAACACTTGTTTTCCACTTGAGCTATATCATTCTATCCTATTCTATAGGATCATTATTTGTGAGAAAAGAAATTGGTTTGTGGTTGAGATATACCACCTTGTTGTAAACCTTTCTTTGTGGTTGCTCCCTCTTTGGTAGAGGTTGAGGTTGTGGTTTACTCCCTCTTGGTGAGGTGGAGTTGGTGGTGGATTTGTATCCCTCTTCGGTAGAGGTGAATTGTGGTGTTTGTGGCCTCGGTGGAGGTTGTATTGGTTGGTTTGTGGAGTTTGGTACTCCGGTCTTCGGTAGACCATTTGTATTGCCTTGGTGGAGGTTGTATTGGGTGAGAGAGGAGTTCGTACTCCTAGTGGATTGGAAATCCTTCTCGGTGAAGGCGGGGACGTAGAGCTCGGTGCTCGAACCTCGAAACACATCTTATTGTTTGCGTTTGATCCATTGACTCTAAACTCCCCCTCTTTCTTTATTTGTGTTGTGCATTGCATCATTCATATTGTCATATCTTATATGCTTGTGTTGTGCCTTGCATTGATTCATATTGCTCATCCATTATATGCTTGGATTGTTTGTGTGTGTCTCACTTGTGCTTAACCACGAGAGCTTCATATAGCGCCTCAACTCTTATTCAGAGGAATCAAGAGGAGTTAGTCTAGAGCCCTTCACGGGGAATTCGGCTACACTCGTTGGTTGCACTAAGTGAAGTTGCAAATTAGTTTTAATTTCCGCATTTAGTTCATTAGATTAGCGGTACACCTATTCACCCCCCTCTAGGTGTACTTATAATATCGACATCAAGTTTCTTGTCATCAATGATATAGTTCGGAATCATATTTTGTCTGTTAATAGTGATAGCACTATTTTTAACATTACAGATCCACTCATTAAAGGACTTCCACCTAAAGTATTCTTAGTGCATATTGCTCGTATGGGGTGGCTAGTCATGATATCCTGGCTTAGTGGGAGTGGATAATTTTATGTAACAGACATTATTTCTAAGTGCACTTTATGGATATTTGTTGATTTTGATAAATAAATTTATAACTGCTTTTCCTAAAGTTTACGTTTGCGCATTTGAGTTTGTTGAATTAGCAGTTAGACTCGTTGGAATCATAAAGTTAGACTCGTTGGAGTCATAAGGCTAGACTCGTTGGAGTCATAAATTGGAAGCCAGTTGGAATTGTGCCTTATTTGATCAGAGGACATTTCCATGCCACACGTCCACATTTGATCTATGTCGTTAGGGTTCTGAAACTTGTGATGTAGAAGGTCCTACCTCGATTATACAGAAGGTAACGATCGCCATGTTCGGTGGCGGACACTTAATGGACCAGATTGTTCTGAAACATGGTTTGTTGGCGGTTAAATTTTTTTGACGTCATAAAGTTATGCATAATATCTATTCAGTATGACTTGCTTGGCCCAAGTGGGAGATTGTTAGACTTATTTTTGTTTTAAAGTCTAATTTATTTTGGGCCTAATCAAGTCAATTGGATATTTGCACCCGCCCACTTAACCTGTGTTTTTTGACCCAATAAAGAATTGATCAAAGCTTAATGGTTCTAGACACGTTTTCAATTACATTTAGCCATGAGTGTATTTAAATTAAAATGTGGGGCTCATCTACACGTATGGAACTCGTGTTATAAATCAAGGGCCTAGATCTATGATGAGTTGAACTAGGGTTTCTTGATGCTATATATATCATGAGTAGGGTTCTCTCTCCACCAACAATGACCTAATCTCTTTCTTGGAGGCCTCTCATCTCCTCTAAGGATAAAGAAGAGAACTTAGTGGTTGGAGAGAAGAATCCTCTCCCTCAACTCCGGCGTCCTCGAGATCGTGCAAGGATAGGTAGTGAAAAATGCATAATTGTCATCACATTTTCCATCACATTTTCATATTATTCACACAATTATGCACAATTAACTAATATTTTATTATTTATTGTGTGCAGGCCTTGAGTGTTTTTAAATAAAGACTAAATGAAGCCCAAAAGCCCATGTCCAAGCCCAAGTGCAATTACCAAATGTCAAAAGTGCAACTACAAAGTGCAAGTGTTGCAAATACGAAAAAAAGGGAAGGGATAGAATTCTATTCAACCCTAGATACTTGGTGGATGAGGATAAATAAGAGTGCAAGGATAAAAATTCGTTTTGGAAGAGATTTGGATTAAGGGTAACTTGATTTCCAAGTTATCTCGAAATCTCAAATTAAAGAGTCGAGATGCCAGATCCAGATGGATATGCCCAGATGGACGGACCAGATGAGGCCACGCACAAAAGCGCGCGGCCAGGGATAAGATTCTAGCCGCGGAAACGCGGCCAGAGCCGCGTTTTCGCAGCAATATGGATGAGGCTGCGTACCAGATTTCTTGGCAGTGTTTCATTGGGACTCTACTTCCTTCTGAGCCTATAAATACCCCTGCAGACGCAACAGAGAGGGCTATCCAGAGACGAGGAGATTAGGATTTTTCTTTAGCTATTTCTTTAAATTTCTGCAAGTTATAATTTTTTCTTTAAAGCACATTGTGGTGAAGAAGGAGCTTGTATTTGGAGGATATTATCAAATAAAGGTTACCTCTTTGCCATTTCTTTTATTGTCTTTTAATTTAGTTTTCTCTGCGATCTCTCTCTGTTTTGGTTTTCCTTTCTTTTGCAATCTTTCTTATTCAACTAAATAAAATAAAAAAAAAAGATAAATGAAAAGATAAAAAAATAATGATGAACTAACTCCTTATTGTGGTTTGCTGAATTCTTAAGCAACCCTAGAGCAGTTAAGAATTGATCGGATTGATAACACTTTTTAGAAACCCTAGGTCTAAGGTAGATTGCTTGAAGATTAAATTGATGACTAGCTTTCTGATCTATGTGGTTGAAAGAAACCACTTGTTGTAAAACCCTTGCTTTGTTGGGTTGCTCCCTCTTTGGTAGAGGTTGAGGATTGTGGTTTGCTCCCTCTAGTGAGAGGTGGAGTTGTGGTGTTTGGATCCCTCTTCGGTAGAGGTGATTGTGTTTGTTGTTGGCTACGGGCCTTATCCCTCTTCGGTAGAGGTGGATTGGTTGTATTGCCTCGGTGGCATTGTAAGGTTGAGAGAGGAGTTCGGTACTCCTTTAGTGGATTAGAAATCCTTCTCGGTGAAGGCGGAGACGTAGAGCTAGGGGCTCGAACCTCGGAACATATCATTGTGTTTGCGTTTGATCCATTGTCTCTTAACCCTCTCTTATTTGTGTTGTGCATAGCATCATTCATATCATTCATATCTATTTGCTTGTGTTGTGCCTTGCATCTTTCATATTGCTTATCCTTATATGCTTGGTTTGTTTGTGTGTGCCTCACTTATACTTAACCACGAGAGCTTCATATAGCACCTCAACCCTTATCTAGGGGAATCAAGAGGAGTTAGTACAGAGCCCTTCACGGGGAATTCGGCTACACTCGTTGGTTATATTAAGTGTGTTGCAAATTTGTTTTAGCTTCCGCATTTAGTTTCTAGATTAGCCATGTCACCTATTCACCCCCCTTCTAGGTAATTTCACCTTCTACCTCTGTCCTCCTCGTGATCTCTTCTACCTCTGTCCTCCTTCATTATGCACGCGCCATCGGTGATCGCATCTGCCCTGCGTGGTCAATTCTCCCCTCATTTTGTCTCGTTCATCGACATCAAATTCTCGTTCATCGACTCCTCGTTCTATATGAAATCACCTAGACGGGGTGAATAGGTGATATGGCTAATCTAGAAACTAAATGCGGAAGCTAAAACAAATTTGCAACACACTTAATACAACCAACGAGTGTAGCCGAATTCCCCGTGAAGGGCTCTGGACTAACTCCTCTTGATTCCCCTAGATAAGGGTTGAGGTGCTATATGAAGCTCTCGTGGTTAAGTATAAGTGAGGCACACACAAACAAACCAAGCATATAAGGATAAGCAATATGAAAGATGCAAGGCACAACACAAGCAAATAGATATGAATGATATGAATGATGTTATACACAACACAAATAAAGAGAGGGTTAAGAGACAATGGATCAAACGCAAACACAATGATATGTTCCGAGGTTCGAGCCCCTAGCTCTACGTCCCCGCCTTCACCGAGAAGAATTTCTAATCCACTAAAGGAGTACCGAACTCCTCTCTCAACCTTACAATGCCACCGAGGCAATACAACCAATCCACCTCTACCGAAGAGGGATAAGGCCCGTAGCCAACAACAAACACAATCACCTCTACCGAAGAGGGATCCAAAACACCACAACTCCACCTCTCACTAGAGGGAGCAAACCACAATCCTCAACCTCTACCAAAGAGGGAGCAACCCAACAAAGCAAGGGTTTTTACAACAAGTGGTTACAAAGACCACAAACTCACTTTTTCCACAAAAACAAAGATCCTAATAGATTAGGATAGAAGATATAGCTCAAGTGTGGAAAAAACTAGAGTTTGGAAAACAAAAACTCAAAGAAAAATACTTGGGAAAACTCTTTGTAAATGATAGAATTGAAGAACAAAACAAATCTCCCAAATTTCTATTTTCTTTGATTTTCTCAAACCCTAAAACACAAAACCAAATTGGAAGTTTAAAGCCCAAAAATACTTTTGAAAACTTGTTTTAAACACTAGAGAAACTCTGAAATTTTTCTTGTCAAAAGTCTTGTCAAAAACCCCAAGAGATGAGGCTTAAATGGCCTCTCCAAAAACTAGCCGTTTGGCTGTTTCTGACAGCCAAACAGCTGGCGGTCGACCGCCCGGTCGACCGCCAACGGTCATAAATATGACCGTTGGAGGATCCCGGTCGACCGGCCCGGTCGACCGCCCAAAAACAGAGAGCAAAGCTCTCTGGCCGGTCGACCGGTCCGGTCGACCGTGCCTGTGCCTGGCCAACGTGCACAAGTCTGTGCACGTCGGTCGACCGAGCGGTCGACCGACTCTGGAATACGGTCGACCGTCCCGGTCGACCGCCAGAGCCTGGCAGGCAGCAGTTTTGGTCAGAAAAACTTGTTAAAAAATATTCTAATAAATCCTATAAATCTTGTAAAAATACACAAAAATAGTTTTATCATTTTATATTGAAATACAAACATGTGATAAAAATTTCAAGACAAATATCAAACATTTTGAATCATTTTTGTGTCTTATCATTTTTACCAAAAACCAAAAACTGTATTTTATCAAACTTGGATTTTTCTCAAAAGGAAATCTGATTTTTATTGAAACTCATAAATAGACATATCAAAATAACTTTGTTTAAGATATGAAGCATGTATGTATATTGAACACATCTAATATACATAAAAACCATTTAAACTTGTTTTGATCTAAACTATTCATGAAAACCAAAATCCATAAAACGTGTGTGTATTGTGCACTTGAGCATATCAACTATTCTAAATTTTACACATGGATCTAAACATACTAAACTATGGATACCTAAGTCTTCTTGACGATCTTCAATCTTCAAGCCGACTCGATCCCAAACGTGATCCTCCGAGTGTAAAGTTATGATCTTGATGCTCGGGCACTGGAATCACCATGAAAAGCTTCTAAACTCCTTGTTGAAGCTAATCACCAACTAATATCTTGCTAAATGATCTGAAACTTAAAATCACAAGATTATTAGTAAACATAACTACATGAGTTAATCATCATCAAAACTAGAGTGGAAGGCCTCTGGGCCAACACTATATGCACGCATTACCTGACGTCGCCTCTGCCCTATGCAGCCGCTAAGTCATCTCGTTCCGATCTTTATCATCAAAGCGCAGACCTCTCATCAGTTTCGCCAGGATTTATCCAAACCTTAGTATTTGATCCACTGTGAGTTTGAAGGGAGTGTTAGATACTCTTATCTTTAGATATCCTTATCCTATTGTTAGATACTCTTATCTTACATTATCTTACTGCTCATTTTCTTATCTATCTGCTCTCTTTTGTATCTATATATTGATGTAATTGCTTTATAAATAAACACACTGAAACTTTTTCTTCTCTAAACTATCAGTTTTCATATTCCTAACATCCGTAAGTTAAGCCTCAGTACAGAAAAATAAACACAATATACACAATAATTTCAGCTTTAATAAGTACAAGAATACCTGCAAAAAAGGTCAGTGATCATGATAGATGAGGAAACAAGAATAAATCAGGAAATAAAAACAGAATTAAAAAAATACCTATGAATAATAAAGACGTTGACTCTCCTACTAATATCCCGTAGAGTATCAGGTACTACAAAGTCTCAGATCTCTAATCTGGGCATGCAAACCCAGGATCATAAAAAAGCAACCTAGTGAGTGATAAAATGAAAGAAGCAGTAATATATAATATAATAGCAGTTGTTTTCCATTATGTTTGCAAAGGGGGAAAACTTATAAAAAAGAGTTTGAGGAGCTAAATTACAAGTATTCTTAAAAAGATTACAAGTAGATCTCCTCAGAGATTCTGGAGAAGTGTGCCGATAGGAGTCTGGTCAGCGCGCGACCACTTTGTCCCTTTGACGATGCGAGCGATGAGATTCCCTTCTCGCCTGGTTCGGGGAATCAGAGAATAGAAGGTTGGTAGAACCCTCTTGCTACTTCTCAAAACCGCCTTCTGTGAGGAATTCCTTCTCGCCTGGTTCCGGAGATTCCTTGAGGAAAAGAGGTTGTTAGGGTATCACCACCCTGAAAGAGAGAAGTATTTCTCTAAAGAGTCTCTGAATTCGAGAACGCACGGTGCGTTGTAAAGAAGCCTCTGCTTGTGGAGTCCTCTCTCTGTTTTTTTTAGAAGTCTCTCCCAATCCAATCGATCCTTTTTCCTTGTGCCCCTGGCGGGCTATTTATAGGGAGAGCAAGGGTATAATCGTCCCCTTGAAGATATGGAAACAGATTGAATCAAATCTGTTTAAATCTGGAAAGTAGCCTTGCTGCGAGGCTAAGATAGCTTCTGCGGAGCTAGAATTGGCAGGTTGGTTGATCTGTTTTGATCCTTTCCATATTGTTGGGAGATTCTCCTTGATCCTCTTACTCGTTTCAAGAGAGTCCAGAGATAGCGGCAATCACCTGCCATATTTGAATCCTAATTGGATTTGATCAGATTGGATCCGATCTCATCAGGAGATTTGATTGACCAATAGCGGAATGGCCCGCTTTGAAGCTCATAGCGGAGCTAGAGGCAATTCCTGGCGAAGTCCGAAAAGAGGCTTTTCGGCGAAGCTGTCAGTTAGCTTCCTGGCGATGCTCTGGATGATGCTAGCCTCTCAAACGAGGCTATCTCCTTGGGCTAATGTAATGCTAAATGCTAGCATTTTAGACCTGCTGAGGTCTGTTTAGAAACAATCCGGGTTCACTGTTCTGCTTGCTGGATCAGTGGAGTCCAAGCTGCTTCCTTGTCCCTTGGAGGTGGGTAAAAAACTGGTCTTCAGCTCGTCTGTTACTTGTCGTTTGTAAATGTCAACAAGTTTAGATATTGTTCGGACCAATGAGAATCTTGTCTTTTTAAGTGTCAACAAGACCCCCTTCAAAGTTTTCGAGAGTCTGCAATAGCTCAGACTCCGAAATACTTTGAACTGCTGTGATGGTGGTGTGGAGTATGAACATCGTCATGATGGTTGAGTTCAGCTTCGCTTCCAATCCTGCTTTGGGATAGATTCGCCGAAGAATTGCACTGGTTCGCGAGTAGCTTCGTGTCGGGGTAGCTCCGCATCTGGGCTTCCAAGAAATAAGTTCGCTTTGGAACTCCTGTTGCCTTTTCAAAACCAACTGCCGTGGGGCGGTTACGAGGAGGATCATTCCTTCTTTCGCACTGATCGAGAGAGATGTTCTCCGCTTCGCACGTTTCCAAGGGAGGATACTCCCTTTCTTCAAGGCGCCATAAGTGCCTTTTATGAGGGAGACGTTTTCTCCCTTTGTACGGTTCCAAGGGGAAACCGTCCCTTCCATCAAGGCGTAATAAATGCCTTGAATGCGCTCGTGCTTCCACGCTTGGGGTGAGAGTGCTCAGGCCATGGGGCCTATAAATAGGACACTTGAGGTCCTCTGAAGAGAAATGTTTTGCCTTTCTTCTTCTCTTCTCTTGGTTGAGAGAGATACTCAGATCTCTGAATTAGTGGGAAAACCCACTCTGGTTGTCTAACCGGCCAAGGACCAGTAAGTCTTGATCGTTCAACGACCTCACCGATTTTAGGGAATTCATCTCCCTTAGTTTAGCTTTGACAGCTGCTTTAGGAATTAACTTCCCTCGATCTTCATCTTGCACTTGGCTGATCTGCAGAGAAGGATCTCATCATGGCTTTCTGCGAAGCCATCGTCTTGATTTGATCAGAAAGACCATTGCTTGTTTAGTCCGCTACGTAGGCAGGACTTGGGACTTGGCCTCTTCAATAGTTGAGCCAGTCTTGCCATATCGGTGAATGTTGAGACTGTGTCTGACTTTGCCATAGAGGTGAGGCTAGGACTTGGCGTTTGCTGAGCCAGCCCATGGTTGCTGTGCAGGCGGAGCTTATCCTCTGCTTTGACTGAAGTCGGATCACTTTGCCGCTGAAAAATCTGACTTAATATTTTTTTTGCAGCTCTTTCTGTGCTTGACTGCTAACTTGCTCCAATTTGCCTTGCAGTGAGCTATGCTTGCCAGTCTGGTAACTTGATGAAAGAAACCATGAAATTGCCTTATGCTTCCCCGGTTGAAGCTTTACTTTTAAGCAGGAGGAACAATTCGGGGCAGCGAGTGCGCGTCCCAGAGGCTGTTGGCAGCCTCTTATCCGTGATGATTCGTTCTGAGGTGAGGCTGGCCGACATTGGCCTCTCGGGCACTGGGACTTCTAAAGGAAGTCCTATGGCATCCAGCTCTATCGGGTGGTCTGCGGAGGAATCGGCGAGCAGGCCGGCTATCCGCGTTGATTCTGGCAAGAACTTCGCGATGGAACCGCTAGAGACTGATGAGGCTGACGAAGTAACATCAGCCTTTGGTAAAATGACGACCTTTTGATTTCCTCTTGTTTACTGCATCTGCTTTTTGACCATGGCTTTGTTGCAGGTGTTCGGCCTCAAGATGCATCGGCTTTGAAGCAGCCGGAGACTTCCCCTGGAAGGTCAGAGGGTGGGTTGAGTGCTTCGTCCACTGCGGATGTTGCCATGTTGGACGTGTTGTACGGCGACTTGCCTTCTTATCAGCCCAGGTCAGCTGAAAGGCGAGAGGCTGAAGGGGCGGCAGTCCCAGAGGTATCCTCACTCCCAATCACATCAACGAGTGAGGTGCCGGCAATTTTGCCCAGTGCGGGGCTGAGGGTGATCGTGGACCCTAGTTCCCCGACTTTGATTGTCGAGCCTGCTGCTCAGGAGGTGGTTGCCAGTCCTACCTCCGCGGTGGCTGGCGTGCTGGTGTCGCTGAGGACTCCGCCGAGGTCACCTTTGGCTTGCCCTGCTGCTGTCGATGTTCCCGCTTCTTCTTCTGCGGCGGTGTCGACTGGGTTGGTAGATTGCTCCGAGGTTGTCTCAAGGGTTGATGAAGCTGAGAATGACTTCATCGGTAATCTGGTTGA
Organism: Agave tequilana; assembly: GCA_038442645.1. Classification (NCBI taxonomy): domain Eukaryota; kingdom Viridiplantae; phylum Streptophyta; class Magnoliopsida; order Asparagales; family Asparagaceae; genus Agave; species Agave tequilana. The sequence continues at coordinate 61,021 of JAVJIF010017641.1, forward strand.
CAGCTTCTATAACAGTTTGGAGCAGACTATCGGTCTAGTCTTGAAGGGCTCGCCTGTGCCGTTCTCGAAGCTGAAGATGGTCCTCTCCCGTGGCATTGAGTGTATCCGGGACTTTGAGGGGTACCACCAGGCTTCTGCTCTGGAACTCCTGGTGGATGACCTTGAGAAGGACGTGGAGGAATGGCGCCATGTCCATCGTTCAGACGCAGCGTCTCTGGCTGATGAACGGCTCACACGTCTTGTTGCCCAAAGGCGCGAGGCTTAGCTCGCCGCTCAAGAGGCTGCTGAGGCTATCTCCTCTGACCTGAAGTCCTTGGAGACAGAGGAAGCAGAGGTTGGGAGTGCAATTGACGCCTCCAACAGTGCTCTTCTTGATGCCGAAGATAAGGTTAAGAGGGCTGAAGAGATGATTCGGAAGGCAAATCTCCTCTTATCCAAGGCTACACAGATGCGTCATGAAGAGTCTGCGCGGCTTGAGCAGCTCAGGGCTCGGAGTGAGGAACTAGCGCGGCGGAAGTCGTCACAGAGGGCGACTTTGGCGGAGGTTGAAGCGCGTCTGGCTCAAGCGGTGGATTTCAATGAGGCTGAGCTGAGATCACAGGCGCTGGCCCAGGCTGTTGATGACAGGAGGACGAGGCTGGCTTCGCTCGGAGATCGGATCCGATCTTACCATGTACGCCTATAGGCTCCTCCATGTATCCCATCCTTTTGGAATTTAATAAAAATTCTTTCTTTTGTCGTCTTTGTTTGTTTGGATAATGAGGCATGGCTGTCTGTTGGTTCAGAGGTCGCAATGACATAACCGAATGGGACGTCGCCAGTCTCGAGGTCAGCCCTTTGCGGGGCTAAAAGGGGAGATACTTGCCTTTTGTAAATGTTAGCAAGCATCGAGATTGAGACTTAGCTGTCTGCTGGTTCAGAGGTCGCAATGACGTAACCAATTGAGACGCCGCTAAGCTCAATGGTAGATGAGACTTGGCTATCTGCCAGTTCAGGGGTCGCAATGACATAACTGGTTGAGAAGCCACCAAGCTCAAAATAGGTGATACTTGTCTTTTGTAGATGTCAACAAGTATCGAGACCTGTCTTTTGTAAATGTCAACAGGACTCAAGATTGAGACTTAGCTGTCTGCTGGTTCAGAGGTCGCAATGACGTAACCAATTGAGACGCCACTAAGCTCAATGGTAGATGAGACTTGGCTATCTGCCAGTTCAGGGGTCGCAATGACATAACTGGTTGAGAAGCCACCAAGCTCAAAATAGGTGATACTTGTCTTTTGTAGATGTCAACAAGTATCGCGACCTGTCTTTTGTAAATGTCAACAGGACTCGGAATTGAGACTTAGCTGTCTGCTGGTTCAGGGGTCGCAATGACATAACCAATTGAGACGCCACTAAGCTCAATGGTAGATGAAACTTGGCTATCTGCCAGTTCAGAGGTCGCAATGACATAACTGGTTGAAAAGCCACCAAGCTTCAAAATAGGTGATACTCGTCTTTGTAAATGTCGACAAGTATCGAGACCTGTCTTTTGTAAATGTCAACAGGGCTCAGAATTGAGACTTAGCTGTCTGCTGGTTCAGGAGTCGCAATGACATAACCAATTGAGACGCCACTAAGCTCAATGGTAGATGAGACTTGGCTATCTGCCAGTTCAGGGGTCGCAATGACATAACTGGTTGAGAAGCCACCAAGTTCAAAAGTCGGGTTAGATTGAAAAGGTCTCGTCTTCTCGGGGAGAAACGAGGAAATCACTGTCATAGGTTTAATGTTAACGTAACAGCGGAATATGTGTAGTCCTACCATTCTATGGATGAGAATTGATAAGTGATTTTGGAGGTCTCGTTCTCACGAGGAGAAATGAGGGGACTGCTGTCATAGGTTTAATGTTAACGTAACAGCGGAATATGTGGTCTTACCATTCTATGGATGAGAATTGGTAAGTGATTCTGGAGAGGGAATCAAGTGGGAACAGGCCCCTTAGGATTTTTAGCAAACCCTCAGCTGTCAACGGGTTTGATATGCCTTTACCAACTACCGTTTGAGTTGGGCTAGCCATGCTATTCCCCTTAGTATGATGAGTTGTCGAGGACTCATGTTGGGCTTAGAGGCCAACATTTCCCTCTATCCTTAATCGTTAAGGATGTCGGATTATCAGGTTGATGTCTGCACAACCTCGATTGTCTTTTAGGATAACTGGTGCACGGCCAGGTCCCAGTTGGTTTTCGGCTGTATGACCTCACTTGGAGGAAGAGAAAGGCTCTCTTTGTGCGTGCTTCGGACACGGAGATCTCGATCAGAGGTGTAATGTTAACTTGATCGAGAGAAGGATCCTCGATTAAGGATAATACTTCTTTAAGAATTTGCCATTGATCGGCATCATGAGTAGGTCGCCCTCTGCAGTCATAAGGCGGTATGCCCCGTTTGAATAGACTGTTTCTATCACAAACGGTCCTTCCCATTTAGGCTGAAATTTGCCTTTGGTTTTGTGCGTCATAATCATCGGTCGCCTGACGGCTAAGACCAGGTCTCCTTTCTGGAAGACTCTCTGCTTGACCTTCTTATTGAAGGCTTTTGACATCCGAGCCTGATATAGCTCGATGTGCTGCTGAGCTTGGAGCCGCTTCTCGTCTAGGGCTTCGAGCTCTTGAAGACGCAGGCGATCATTGTCTTCTGATGTCATCTTAGTAGTCAAGGCTACCCGTAATGATGGCACCTGGATTTCCAATGGGATGACCGCTTCGCACCCATATACCAGGGAGAAAGGCGTATTGCCTGTCGGTGTCCGAACCGTAGTCCGGTAGGCCCAAAGGCATTCACCGAGCTTTTCGTCCCAATCTCGCTTGTTCGAGAAGACAAACTTCTTGAGCAGCTTGATGATTATCTTGTTGAATGCTTCTGCCAAGTCATTGGCGGCAGGATTGTAGGCGGTTGAAGCCACATTCTGAATTCGGTATTTATCGCAGAACCGATAGAACCCTTGGCTTACGAATTAGGGACCATTGTCATGGATGATCCGCCTGGGGACACCAAATCGATGGATGACATGGTGTTTGATGAAGCTAACCAGATTGGAGGTTTTAACTTCGGCCAACGGTATGGCCTCTGCCCATTTTGAGAAGTAATCGGTTATTGTCAGGATAAACCGGTGACCTTTTGCCGAAGAGGGAATGATTGGCCCCACGACATCGATTCCCCATGCTTCAAATGGCCATGAAGCAACAGTAGGGTGGAGCAACTCCGAAGGTTGGTGTATGAAGTCTGCATGGACCTGGCACGCCTTACACCTTCGTGCATATTGGGTGGCATCGGCCATCATGGTCGGCCAGTAGTACCCAAGTCTGTGCAGCCTGTCTTTAAGCTTTGGACCCGGCTGGTGAGCTCCACAAGTGCCGTCGTGCGCTTCTTGGAGCGCTTCCTGTGCCTCTGAATGGGAAAGGCAACGGAGGAGGACACCGTCATATGAACGACGGTAGAGTGTCTTCATAGTAGGATCATAGTAGAAACGGAGCGACCTTCGTCTGATGGACGCCGCTTCTTTGGGGTCGTCTGGAAGCAGACCGTGCAGAGCATAGTCAATGAGAGGGAAGCGCCAATCCCTCGGCTCAAGATCCACGGAGATATTATGGACCTCTTGGATCCTTAGCATATGCTTGGAGCATATGAGATGCCGGGTTGCGACTGTGAGGTGATACTCGGTGTCGGCGGTAAGGCTAGCGTCGTCGCTAATGCAGCGAGAGCATCCGCCTTGGTATTTTGAGATCGGGACACATGCCCGATGTAGAAGCCTTCAAATAAGCTAGCCAATTCGATGGCTGTATGATAATAAGGCACCAAGTCTTCATGGCGGACTTCATATTCGCCTTTGACTTGACTGATGACCAGCTTTGAATCGCCGTAAGCTTCGAGGTAGCGTACCCCCATTCCCTGGGCAAGCTGGAGACCGATGAGCAGAGCATTGTATTCTGCTACATTGTTGGAGCATGATTCTGTCAAGGAGAATGCTCTGGGAAGGATATGATCCTGTGGGGAGATGAACACAACCCCCACTCCGGCAATAATCTTCCCTTTGGGGCCCATTCGCGATGCTCCGTCGAAGAACATCTGCCACACTTCCTCTGCTGAGGTTGCATTAGACTCGAAGACTTCATCAGGGATGTCTTCGTGAGTTTTGAATGTTCTGGAACTGGATGAGCAGCTAAGAACTCTGCAAGGGCCTGGCCTTTAACTGCCTTCTGAGGAGTAAAGGTCATGTCGTATTGAGACAACAGAAATGCCCATTTAGCCAATCTTGAATTCAGCGATCCTGGCTTCGTCATAAGAAGACGCAATGGGTTTACTCTGGAGATGACATGTATGGTTTGGCCAACCAAATAATGTCGTGTCTTCTGGACAGCGAAGACGAGAGCTAAACACTCTTTCTCAACAGGATTGTAGCGAGATTCCGCTCCTATGAGAGTCCTGCTCAGATAATAAATGGCCTGCTCATGGCCATTGTCGTCCTTCTGAGTGAGGAGGGCGCCGAGGGAATAGTCCAGAGCTTTTACATAAAGCAAGAATGGTTTCCCTGATGCAGGGGCCACCAAGACTGGAGGTTTTGTGAGATACCTCTTAATGTCTTCATAAGCTTCTTGACAAGCTTGATCCCATATGAAGGCGGTACCCTTTTTCATGAGACGGGTGAACGGTTGGCAGCAGCCCGAAAGATTTGCTATGAATCTTCTGATGTAGGCTAATCTGCCTTGCAAGCCTCGGAGCTCTTTGAGGTTCCTTGGTGGATGCATGTCCTGGATGGCTTTGACTTTGTCTGGGTCAAGATGAATTCCTTTTGATGTGACAATAAACCCAAGGAACTTGCCACTAGACACTCCCAAGAAGGATTTTGTCGGGTTCATTTTCAGCTGATGAGCCCGCATTATGTCGAACATCGTTCTCAGATCGCGAAGATGTTCATCTTTGCTGCGGCTTTTGACGGCAATGTCGTCAACATAGCATTCCACCGTCTTTCGGAGATGGTCGCGGAAGATCATGCTCATCGCCCGCTGGTAGGTTGCTCATGCGTTCTTCAGTCCGAAGGGCATCACAGTGTAGTAGTATACCCCCAATGGCGTTCGGAAAGAAGTATGCTTCTCATCATCAGGATACATCTTGATCTGGTTGTACCCCGAGAAGCCGTCCATGAAAGACATCCTTTCGAACCCGCATGTGTTGTCGATCATGACATCAGTGATCGGCAGTGGGAATTCATCTTTGGGACAGGCCGTATTGAGATCACGGTAGTCGATGCAGATCCGTATTTTCCCATTCTTCTTGAGGACGGGGACTATGTTAGCCACCCAATCTGGATGTTGTTCCTCCCGGATGAAGCCACAAGCAATGAGCTTATGGACTTCGGCTTCAATAGCCTCCATGATATTTGGGCGGAATCGACGTTGTTGCTGCTTGACTGGCTTGACGTCAGGCTTAATATTTAGACGGTGCATAGCGACCTGTGGATCAAGTCCAGGCATGTCTTCGTAGCTCCAGGCGAAGACATCTATATACCCTTTTATGAGTATTATCAATTCTTCCTTTTCGATAAGTGATAAGCTTTCACTTATGAAAATAGGCTTGGGGTGATCTTGACTACCCAAGTTGACCTGCATCACCTTGTCTTCGGTAGGCGGCTCGCGCAGCTCAAACCGCTTTTCCCATTGGAGGCTCAATTGCTGGGCCCAAGGTTCCTCATCAGCAGCTTCCGCAGGTTCTGACTGACTGCCTGAAGTCATATTCACAGTGAGGCCGTTGAACATTCCTCCCATGCTGACGTCAGAGTCCCACTCGGCAGATGAGTCCGACCGTGATGGAATTGGTTCGTCGTCTTTGACTTGAACCGTTACTGATGATGTGGGTGTAACATAACCCAATCCCCTGCGTGTACTATCATAGTAATTTGCAGGTTTCCCTTTCGGGACAGCATTACGCATCAGGCTGCGTCTTCCTTTTCCGAAGTTTAGGTCGCCCGCCTGCTTTAAGTCATATCCCATCTTCTCCATAATATGGCGTGCCGGTTGCGCATAATGGAAGAACTGTGGGGCTTCTGAGTCCGAGCTTGACTCTGTAGCTGCAGGTCCCCGTGGCTGGGTTCTACCGAAGATTATTGGCAACTGACCTTGTTTGGATGGAGGGATTACCAGCGTGGCCCCTTCTATAACCTCCACAGATGTAGCAGCCGAACTTGGCTCATGTACGGGCATGTGCAGAGAGCCTTCTATGATGGATTTAATTGACCCAATACTCGCAGGGTAACCAAAAGAGATACTATCATTAATTACCCATTCACCCTCTTCATCAGAAGGGATATTACATTGGGGTCATTGAGGAAACATGCTGTGATTGGTTCGCCTATCAAAATGGCTGGCATGCCTGTTTCGGATTCTGAATCCGCCTCATTGCCACTTTCATCATCGTCTGGCAATGGCTCTGCAGGCGTTCCGTCGGCCTCTTGATACAGGAGGGCGTCGGTGAAGTAGTTTTCCACCCCTTGAAGGGTTGCTTTTCAGCAAAGACAGTTCGTACTGTCGCATCATCTTCAACATATTTGAAGCATTGGTGGAGAGTGGAAGGAACGATCCAGTTGGCATGGATCCAGGGTCTTCCTAGCAGCAAGTTATATGATGTGTCAGCATCAATGACATAGCACGTCACTTCTGACTTGAGGCTTCCGATTCTGCAACGGAGCCGAATCTTCCCAAGTGGATGGCTGCTCCCGGCGTTGAAACCATATATTGTAGTGGTGGTTGTGGACAACTTGTACAATGGTATGCCGAGGAAATAGAGGAGCCTTTTGGGGATGATGCTGAGTGCAGACCCCGGATCGACTTGTACTCTTTCAATGCATGTTGAACCGATATATCCGGTGTAGTACAGAGGTCGATCGTGCTTGTTGTCCTTGAGAAGCATATCTTCCGTCGTGAAGGTGATAGCAGGCACCTTTAACTGTGCGTGATGGCACTCTGAGCAGGAAGGCCGGATCTCATCATCAGGAATCTCAGGCATGTATGTCAGAAAGGACTCCGAGTTGGCCAACGCATCTCTGAGTGTCTCTCTTGTCTCTTTGGAGAGACGAAGAAGCTCGTGTATCGTGATGCGAGCCGGGATATTGGCTAAGTGGGCCATATATCAAAACGGAAGGGCGTGTCTAGCCCTTGGACTGACGGTTTCTTCAACGCATGATCGAACCGCACTTCCTTAGGCTTCTCTCTCCCTTTGGTCAGGACTGGAGCGGATGTCGGGATTGGTACTGACGTCGTTTGCTGTTGTATCTCGTCAGTAGACTTGTCATACTGCCTTAAGTATGATTTTCCAGACCGGGTGCCCGTCTGTTGAGGCGCATCTGCCTGCGCTGTGCAATCACGCTTTTCTCCTTCTGAATCACTGAGGGAAGCCGAAGTAAGGTTGTCATCATCTGGCAGGACAGAGATGACATTGCAGGACTTGCCCTTTTTGCTGGAGTCCTTCGACGTCCGCTGTATGTCTTGGACGAGGTCAGGGTGTATCCACATAACTTCCCCTGTCTCCAATGTCAAGGGGACGAGACCCTTGTCATCTTTAGCTATGGCTGAAGAATGCTTGACTTCCAACCGCGGTGTGGGGGCTAGATAAGTCCCGTCAGGAACCATGACCTTTGGGCTGTGCCGAATTCAAGGGTCACTATATTGGCAGTGACTTTCTTCTGCTCCGTCTTCAGCGTGAGGACGCGGCATCAATTAGGGCTTGTATCCTGTCCTTGAGGACATAGCACTTGTCAGTAGGATGATGGACCATCCTATGATAAAGACAGTATTTGGGGTCATTTGTGCGCCCTATCTCATTAGGACGCCGAGCATCTGGTAGCTTCATCTTATTTCCCTTGTGGAGCAGATGGAATATCGTGACCACCTGATCATCTCTAAAGGAGTACTGCTTTGGAGGGAACTTAGACTCCTGGCTGTTGACGCCGCTCTTCTTGGCCTTTGACTGCAGGTCTCCCGTAAGTTCCACAGACATGATTTCCTTCCCCTTGACTTGGGAGGATTGCGGGGGATCGCTACGCCCTTTGTTGTTCGCGCCCCATTTGCTTCTGGGGACGGATGGCTCGAACTTCTTAGCCGACTTCTCGGCTATCTCATAGCCGACTTCTCGGCTATCTCAGCTTGTTCGACCAATTCCTTCCAAGTATGGGCCTTGACAGCCCCTATGCGAACTTCTACTTGGTCTAAGAAGTTGTGTCTACATGTCTGTAAGAGCATGGGTAATGGCATCCCAGCTGGGCACATCAAGGATAAGTTTCTGAACCGTTCAATGTATTCACGGACAGATTCGCCTTTCCTCTGCACAGTGGAAAGGAGCTTGTCCATGGTCACTTCGGTGTCATCCTCATAGAAGCGAGAGAGGAACCGAGTTTCCAGGTCGACCCAGGAATTGATAGAGCCCTGAGGAAGGCTTCGGAACCAGTCGAATGCCACCCCTTTCAAGGTGCCGATGAACAACCTAGCCATGATGGCGTCGTTGTTTAGAACATTACCGGTCTGGGACCGAAAATAGTAGATGTGCTGATTGGGCGAGCTCTTACCATCATACGTATGCAACGTTGGTGGTTTGAACTTTGGCGGATATGGCACTGAATCCCATTCCAGTGGGTAAGGACGGACTGCCCCCACTTTCTTCAATTCATCCTTCTGAGCCAGGGATGAAATTTGAGCTTGAAGGCCTTTAAGGACTTCAGCATCTAAGGAAGAACCTCCTTGGATTTCGGATCATTGCTAAAGTGTTCCTCCTCATCGTGGTGGCTTCCGGTATCATCGCCGCCCCGATTGCTGAGGAGTTGGGCAAGCATCTGTTGAATATTGTCCAGGGCTTCCTGCTGGGTCCTGGAGGTTTGCTCTTGAGCTTCCAAACGCCGACGAAGGTCATCATTGGCGTTATCGGCCATATTGACCGATGCTTTGTCCGTCCGTATAGAACTGACTGTTGCTGAAGAGGCATACCCACTGTTTCATCTTCTCCATCAGATGATTGGGGTGATCGCCTGGACTGTGGCGAGATCAGGGCCTTTGAGGAAGAAGGCTGCTCATAGTTATAGGGTATAGCCACCCTAGACCTGGTGTTTCGGAAAACACCTTCTTCGCGCACCAAGACTTCACCTAAGCCTGGGCAGTAATCTGGATCTGGGGAGCCGAAAGGGGTATCATCAGATGTATGACCTTCCCTGTGTCGCTCTCGTCCTCTTTCGGTCATGTTGACGGACGCGAAGATTGGGCCTCGCGAAGCGCTCCTTTCATGATGTTTCTTTGTAGCATGTGCGGACAACCGGTCAAACACCGATTGATGGTGAGGAGATGCAGCCTTGATTGGATATTGCCGACAGCGGGCTGAATGGATTGTCACAAGTCGGCATCCTCTTTGACAACAAGGGGAAGTGGTTTGGAGAGACTCCAATTCCCGCTTGTTTGTCAAGAATTGTCGCAGGTTAGGCTCAACAGAGCCTGAACAAACCCATGGAGAGGCCTTTCTGGAGCGTACAAGGGATGATGCTCCGTTCTTCTTATCCCTGCAGAAGGGATTAGTACTGAATAGTACTTTTGCGCTAGCTTCACCGAAGGGTGCGAGCTTAGTGCCTGATGAATTGGGGAGCGGAGCACGCTGTGGTGCTTTGCCCGCTATTCTGCTGCGAAGGGGATCAACCTCAGATAACACTGCGGTCTTAGCCTTGCGGCCGCGAACCCAGTGAATTCGTTGTGGTACAATAGCTTCGCTTGTGAAAGCGAGGCTGACAGGAGGCTTTGCTGCCCTTGATTCAGGTGACGGTATGATTGCCGTCGTGATTTCATGGCTGGCAGCATCGTCAGGGCAGACGGGCATCTTACCCTTTTCTTCGCGGGAGAGGCGCAGTCTTGGCATGACTACACCGGGAACTTTGGTTGAAGACTCCTGTTTAGGCTTCCATATCAGCCTTGACAGGGGGCGCCTAGGTTCGCAGGGAACCTGAATAGCCACAGGCGGGGCTGTGGGGTGCTGGCAAGATTCTACCTCTGGTTTCTGATTTGAAACCTTGGCCATGAAGACCTTCATGTGCTTCCGTGCTCGAAGCATCAGGCCACCCCCAGAGAGGACTTCTTCAAATCTTCCTTGATCGATCTGGATAACCAGGTTCTCAGAAGTGCAGGATCTGGGCTGCGGGCATGTTTCCTTGTTGCGCCAGAGAACTGCGGCAGGTTTGTAGAGAACCTTTTCCGTCTTCGCAGAGACTTTGCTTGAAGATTTAGTCAGAGAAGATCTGGCTGCACCGGCTTTTCTGAATTCAGAGATAGACCCGAAGGTCTGTTCGTCGCACTGCGACACTTGATTCTCAGCAGAGGAGAATACATTCCCCAGCGGAGTCGCCATCTTGTTTTCCATTATGTTTGCAAAGGGGGAAAACTTATAAAAAAGAGTTTGAGGAGCTAAATTACAAGTATTCTTAAAAAGATTACAAGTAGATCTCCTCAGAGATTCTGGAGAAGTGTGCCGATAGGAGTCTGGTCAGCGCGCGACCACTTTGTCCCTTTGACGATGCGAGCGATGAGATTCCCTTCTCGCCTGGTTCGGGGAATCAGAGAATAGAAGGTTGGTAGAACCCTCTTGCTACTTCTCAAAATCGCCTTCTGTGAGGAATTCCTTCTCGCCTGGTTCCGGAGATTCCTTGAGGAAAAGAGGTTGTTAGGGTATCACCACCCTGAAAGAGAGAAGTATTTCTCTAAAGAGTCTCTGAATTCGAGAACGCACGGTGCGTTGTAAAGAAGCCTCTGCTTGTGGAGTCCTCTCTCTTTTTTTTTTTGGAAGTCTCTCCCGATCCAATCGATCCTTTTTCCTTGTGCCCCTGGCGGGCTATTTATAGGGAGAGCAAGGGTATAATCGTCCCCTTGAAGATATGGAAACAGATTGAATCAAATCTGTTTAAATCTGGAAAGTAGCCTTGCTGCGAGGCTAAGATAGCTTCTGCGGAGCTAGAATTGGCAGGTCGGTTGATCTGTTTTGATCCTTTCCATATTATTGGGAGATTCTCCTTGATCCTCTTACTCGTTTCAAGAGAGTCCAGAGATAGCGGCAATCACCTGCCATATTTGAATCCTAATTGGATTTGATCAGATTGGATCCGATCTCATCAGGAGATTTGATTGACCAATAGCGGAATGGCCCGCTTTGAAGCTCATAGCGGAGCTAGAGGCAATTCCTGGCGAAGTCCGAAAAGAGGCTTTTCGGCGAAGCTGTCAGTTAGCTTCCTGTCGATGCTCTGGATGATGCTAGCCTCTCAAACGAGGCTATCTCCTTGGGCTAATGTAATGCTAAATGCTAGCATTTTAGACCTGCTGAGGTCTGTTTAGAAACAATCCGGGTTCACTGTTCTGCTTGCTGGATCAGTGGAGTCCAAGCTGCTTCCTTGTCCCTTGGAGGTGGGTAAAAAACTGGTCTTCAGCTCGTCTGTCACTTGTCTTTTGTAAATGTCAACAAGTTTAGACATTGTTCGGACCAATGAGAATCTTGTCTTTTTTAAGTGTCAACAGAGGACACATAGCAACTCTGTACCTCTGCCCTCGAAGGCAGAGAGCCTACTTCAGAGCCGCGGGTCCGCGGCAAAAGCCGCGTTTCCGCGGCCTGAGTAGTTCACTACTCATACAGTTTTCTGTAGGTTGCTAAAAATTGCAAATTTGGCTTACTGCTGTGATATATTTTCTCTGTGAGCATCTTGTAACTGCTAATTAATAACAGTAACTCATTTGTTGATAATAAAAAAAAAAATTCTTAGACTCTTGCATCTTAGGCACGTGTCTATTTTAATTTTTTAATTCTGTTGAAGAGTGCTGGCGACAAGGTACGTTTGCATAGCATATAAATTAGGAAACACTCTTGGCTGATTTACTGCTTTCTTAAGTGATTACTTTTCTACTGCTTTACACGTACACAAAAATATCTTAAGGGCATAACCCATTAACAAGATAAGGTGGGGATTTCATCACCCTCCCTTGGCCCAAAAATCATATCCGTCACACTCACAACCCTAACCTTAAGAAAAATTTGACTAGACGTTGGCCCTAGGTTAACTCGGACTCACTAGGAGATTGACCGAAGGAGGAAAGTTATTCGAAATTAACTCTTGCTAAATCGGTGTCTAGGCAGGGGATTGAGGGCCGAAAGCCCGAAGAACGGTGGTTATTTAATTAAGGAACGTCTCTGACGGAAAACCTCCCACCGGTCTCGCCACCTACCTGGCCGATTAACTTGTGGTTAAGGTCGACAATAGACCTCCTAAGGACAGTCTAAAGTTAGGAGTCGTCTAGGTCAAGGATTACCCTAGAATAGGATTTTTGTTTGTTTTTCTTTTTATTGATTGATTGGGTGAACTTGTTTGCTAATTGTGCATGTCCGCTTGGTCGAGAGATCCACTTACATCCAGGCTAACTAGAACTAGTTCACCACCCGAGCAAAAGCCCGACTCACACATGGCACAACCACCGTCACTCCAAGATCGGTTCTATCCTATTAGAACCTCTCTTCCTTCTTGCATCAAGCTTACTGATGAAGGTGTTGACCAATTTGAGCTTAAGCCACAATACATCAACACCCTTCCAAATATCATGGACTTGAATCCGAGGACGCATACTTCTTCATAAGGGAATTTGAAGAAGTATGTCTCATGATGAAGATACCTAAGTTAGGAAAAGATGCCATCAAACTTAGGTTTGTCCCCTTTGCTTTGAAGGATTTAGCAAAGAAATGGCTACAGTCTAGAGGCCGGTTCAATATCTTCTTGGGATAATTTCATTAAGGCCTTCTTAAAGAAATTTATCCCGTTCACAAGACTGCACTGATTAGGAAGAACATCCTACAGTTTAAGCAAACAGCCAATAAACCTTTTTGGAAATACTTCGAACGTTTTAAAGACCTCCTTGCCCAATGCCCTCACCATGGGATAGAGAAATGGCGACTTTGCCAAGTTCTATATGATGGATTAGATTATCCAACTAAAACGCTGTTAGAATCCATGTGTCAAGGAGGATTTCTGCAAAAGAATGAAGATGAAGGATGGTTATTGTATGAAGAATTAGCTGATAATACCATCCAATGGGAACCTACTCCGGAAAAATTTAGGACTAATGACCTACTTCTTCTAAAGGAGGTATCCATTCCACTGAGGCCAACATAGCAACCGATGCTAAGTTAGCTGCTGTTATGCGAAGACTAGAGGCTCTTGAAACTAAAGAACCAGTCTCTGTGAACCAAGTCAGCCCAACACCTTCGGCGGGCTGTACTTATTGTCAAGATATGAACCATGTGTTAGAGGAATGTCCCGTCTTTATCGCTCATCAAAGCTTGCCCGAACATATGAGTGCGGCCTTCACAAGGCCCGCCAACAATCCTTATTCGCCCACCTACAATTCCGGTTGGAGAAATCATCCCAATTTTTCATGGGGCCCAAGCAACAATGAGCAAACTAGGCCCAAATCTCTAACAATTCCAAAATCCGCCATATCAACAAAATTTCCCTAGTCAAAATCCTCCACCATCTTTCCAAAATTCGCAAATGGAAACAAGACTCTCAAATTTGGAAAGAAAGGTGGACACTCTAGTTAAAAGCCACGACACGCTGGCTCAAGTCTTAACTAGGATAGAGATCCAATTGAACCAACAAGAGAGACAGAGGGGAACTCTACCGAGTCAACCATTGCCAAATCCTAGGAATCCTAGGCTAGCCAATGAGGCTCAAGACCCAAACCAGTGTCACTTGGTTCATACACTAAGATCGGGAAAACAAGTTGATAATCGAGTATCCATGCCACAGGATCCATCTCTGTCATCCATTCCATCTAACTCCACTCCTTCTCCACCCAGCTCCAATGAAACTGAAGTTGAAAAGTCAGCAGTACAGGTGCACCAGCCTATAGCCCCATTCCAAATAGGCTTGAAGCAACAACAATGCACATATGGGAGAAACTACTAGAGGTGTTCAATCAAGTTAGGCTCAACATCCCACTTCTTGATGCAATCCAACATGTCCCTAGTTATGCCAAATTCCTTAAGGACATGTGCACCAAGAAAAGAAAGACAAATGTGCATAAGAAGGTTTTTCTAGCCACTAACATTAGTGAGCTATTGTCCAACCAGATCCCAGTCAGGTACAAGGACCCTGGTTGCCCCACCATCTCTTGCACCATAGGTCAAGCTGAAATCAATCGAGCACTCCTCGATTTAGGAGCTAGCATCAATTTGCTCCCTTTCTCCGTATATCAACAACTTGGATTAGGTGAACTCAACCCAACCCAAGTTACTATCCAATTGGCTGACCGCTCTATCAAAGTTCCTAAGGGAGAGATCAATGACGTCCTCATACAGGTGGGAGAATTCATTTACCCAGTCGATTTCATTGTTTTAGAGACACCCTGTGTCTAATCTTAGGTCCCAAACTCCCGTCATCTTAGGAAGACCGTTCCTAGCAACCGTAAATGCAATCATAAATTGTAGAAACAGATCCATGAGATTGACTTTTGGGGATATGACCAAGGAAGTCAATGTTTTCAACCTAGGTAAGCATCCCTACGATGTGACCGACCAACCCTTTGAGGTTAACTTCATGAAAACATGATGAGTGAGCACAATGAGGAGATCACACTAGAGTCAGAGGAAGAGGAAGACTTAGAATCAAGTGATCTCAACCTTGATGAGATCGAATGGGCAGCAAATCCTAGTTCTATAGAGATGGAAAAGTCAAGCGTAACACCTCCACCCATCGAGCCACCTCCTTCATTGGAGTTAAAGGCCTTGCCTAAACATCTTAAGTACGCCTACCTAGGTGAACAAGAGACGTTACCAGTCATAGTTGCATCCAATTTGACTAATAGGCAAGAGGAAGACCTACTGGCAACCCTTAGGAGACATAGAGAAGCCATTGGTTGGACTATGGCAGATATCAAGGGACTGAGCCCTACGATAGTCCAGCATCGTATTCATCTAGAGGAAGGGGTTAAACCGAAGAGGGATCCACAGCGTAGGTTAAACCCACTCATGCAGGAGGCTGTACAAGCCGAAATAGTGAAAATGTTAGATAATGGGATCATTTATCCCATTTCCGATAGCGAATGGGTTAGCCCAATGCATGTGGTCCCTAAGAAGTCTAGCTTTACTGTGGTAGAAAACGACAAGCATGAGTTAGTGCAAACTCGATTGCCTACCAAGGTTAGAGTATGCATAGACTATCGCAAGTTGAACGCCGCCACTAGGAAAGATCATTTTCCTCTCCCATTTATCGACCAAATGCTGGAACGATTAGCCGGTCATGAGTATTACTGTTTCTTGGACGGTTATTCAGGGTATAACCAAATCCCTATAGCCCGGAGGACAAAGAAAAGACAACGTTCACGTGCCCATTTGGGACATTTGCCTATCGTCGAATGCCTTTCGGCCTATGTAATGCCCCCGCCACTTTCCAACGTTGTATGTTAAGCCTTTTTCTGATATGGTCGAGCGTTTCTTAGAGATTTTCATGGACGACTTCTCCGTCTATGGAAATTCATTTGACCAATGTCTCCATCACTTGGAGCTAGTACTGAACAGGTGCACCGAAAAGAACTTGACCCTCAATTGGGAAAAGTGTCACTTCATGGTGCAGCATGGGATTGTCCTAGGTCATGAGATATCTAGGGAAGGGATCAAAGTGGACAAGGCTAAGGTGGAGATCATAGCCAAACTTCCAATTTCACGATGTGTGAAGGACATTCGGTCTTTCTTAGGACACACTGGGTTTTATCGTAGGTTCATTAAGGATTTTAGCAAAATTGCTAGACCCCTTACAAACCATCTAGCTAAAGACGTGCCCTTCATATTTGACGATAGGTGCAATAGTGCTTGGGAAAAGTTGAAAGTGAAACTTATTTCTGCACCTATCATCTCACCTCCGGATTGGTCCATACCTTTTGAGATCATGTGTGATGCCTCAGATTTTGCGATAGGTGCTGTCTTAGGACAACGTAAGGATATCAAGCAGCACGTGATCTATTATTCGAGTAGGACGCTCAATGACGCCCAAATGAACTATACTACAACCGAGAAGGAATTATTGGCAGTAGTGTTCGCTTTGGAGAAATTCCGCCCATACCTACTTGGGACCAAGACCACGATTTTCACTGACCATTCTGCACTTCGATACCTTATGCTAAAAAAAGATGCGAAGGCCCGACTCATTCGTTGGATCCTTCTCCTTCAAGAATTCGATCTCGAAATTCGAGATAAAAAAGGTGTTGAAAATGTTGTCACAGACCATCTCTCTCGCGTGCCTAATGCACCCTCGACGAACTGCCCATAAATGACAATTTTCCCGATGAGCAATTTCTAGCCATCTCTAAGGAACCATGGTTTGCTGACATAGTAAATTACTTAGTCACAAACCAAACACCACCTAATTGGTCAAAACATGATATATACCGGTTCTTGTCTCAAGTCCGGTATTACATATGGGAAGATCCATACCTTTTCAAATATTGTAGCGACCAAATTATTAGGAGATGTGTCCCCGATGAGGAGTCTAGAAGCGTTCTAGCCTTTTGTCATGAGTTCGCTTGTGGTGGACACTTTGGTCCCCGCAAAACTGCCGAAAAGATTCTGCAAATTGGCTTTTATTGGCCAACTGTGTTCAAAGACGCATTCGAGTATTGCAAAACTTGCACAAGATGTCAAATGATAGGAAGAATTTCCAAACGAAATATGATGCCCCTAAATCCAATTCTAGAAGTAGAACTTTTCGATGTCTGGGGCATTGATTTTATGGGACCCTTCCTAATTCGTTTGGGCACCAATACATCTTGTTGGCGTAGACTACGTATCAAAATGGGTTGAAGCCGTTCCTTGCAAGACAAATGACAACAAAGTTGTTGTCAAATTCTTGAAAGAAATATCATCTCGCGCTTTGGAACCCCTCGTGCCATTATTAGTGACAATGGTACGCATTTTTGCAATAGAACTTTTGAGGCTCTTATGCGAAAATACGCCATAACTCACAAGTTGTCTATGCCCTACCATCCTCAAACTAGCGGACAGGTAGAAGTTTCCAATAGGCAAGTCAAGCTTATCTTGGAGAAAACTGTGAATCAGAATAGGAAGGACTGGTCCACCAAATTGGTTGATGCCCTATTGGCATATAGGACTGCCTTTAAAACGATTCTAGGAATGTCTCCCTACAGGGTAGTCTTTGGAAAGGCTTGCCACCTTCCTGTTGAGCTAGAGCACGGGCCTTATGGGCAATTAAGCAACTGAATTTTGATATGGATAAGGCCGGTGAGCTTCGAAAATTATAAATTTCTGAACTAGAGGAATTGAGGAACGAAGCATACGACAATGCGAAAATGCGAAGGATAGGGTTAAGGTCTTTCATGATAAGTTCATCACGAGAAAAACTTTTGTCCAAGGACAAAAAGTGTTACTCTATAACTCTAGACTTCATCTTTTTCCCGGCAAGTTAAAATCAAGATGGACAGGACCGTTCATTGTAAGACCGTGTTTCCACACGGAGCGATAGAGATCCATGATCCAAAAAATGGCAGTACATTCAAGGTAAATGGTCAACGTCTTAAAATCTTTTTGGAATCAGTTCCGGAAGTGAATGCAGCCATGGGACTTTTTGACCCACTGTATCGGTAACTATATCTTTCTGCCAATTCATGCATCCATGCATTTCATTCATACATTAGGGACAATGCATGAAACAAGTGTGGGGGAAGGGTATGTAAAGTAAAAAATAAAATAAAAAAATAAAAAAATAAAAATATTCTTTATTCTTTTCTCTTTATTTATTCTAACATAAAAAAATAAAAAAAATAAAAATAAAAATTTTTATAAAAAGGACAATTTTGACTTATCTTTTGAAAGAAATCTAAGTTAGTTTTAAGAATTAGGAAAATCATGATTAGGATTTCGAAAAACTTGGTCAAAATAAATAAATTGTTTAATTTTTAGGTATAGGAGGAGAAATTGAATAAGTAATTAGTCTTGATTTTACCTTAATGAAATGTGCATACCTAATGCATATCTAGGATTCTAAGACAAAGACCCTCGTGCCTCATATATATATATATATATATAAAAATATCACTAATTAAGTAATTATTCTTTCTTGATCATCCTTCCTTTGATTCCTAGTCCCTTCCATATATCCACTGTTTTGGTTTTCGTAGCCTTTATACCAACTTAAGAGCCCTACCTATAGTGCTTCATATCCTAATTGGTGTAAATTCCACCCTTGTCCTCTTTGTGTTCAATTTACCCCTTATCGAAATTGCGAGGACGCAATTTTGTTAAGGTGGATGGATTGTAACACCCCGCTCCCGGAATACGTACTTAGTTGCGTATCAGATTTTTGATCGTATTTTTTGATTTACTTCTTGTATTTGTTTTGTATTATGAATTATTTATATGATCGTTTTGTCTTGGATCCGGATTCCGGACTCGGAGTCAGCTCTGATCTGAACCGGGAACCCGATCCTAGTGAATTGCTCGATTTGATCTTTTCGCTATTCCGAATTGACCGATTTCAGTTTTAAACATCGTTTTTCAAATTTTAGATTTTTCATGATTTTCTGGAAATTTCCGGATTGAGTTGTAAATCTTCAAAAC